>JAFIDM010109930.1:0-11525 GCA_023159025.1 Thereuonema tuberculata | reverse complement strand
TGGAAGTACATAAAATTAAAAACAAAGCTTCATATTCTTCTCTACGTTACATATTCAACCTTACTTTCTATTTGGAACCTATAAGTACAGAGCTTTACACATACGCAGAGGTTTTTAATTAAGTTACATTTGTTTCATTTAATACCGAAGTGTAGGTATTTTAAGTTAAATAGGTAAGGAAGTTCTAGTTTGAGTTCTTAGATTTATGTCTTTCTGATAAGGTGATATCCTGATCTTATTCTTTTCATGTGTTGATTCTGTAATTTATATCTTGATTCTGAATCTTTTAAGCAAACAAATTATTTTCAACAAAATTGGTTTATCATTCATAGTAAACAAATTAATGATCGATAAGATAAAAAATTATTTATATAAATTACAGCAACTGAATGGTGTGGAATTGAATGACTGATTAAGTTTACAATAAGTTATCGAGGAGGACCTGATTTTTTTTTTTTATTTACAAAAGATAAAAGGAAAAAAAAAGTCAATAATCAATGTATGACTTTTATTAGTAGCATACACATAAACATAAATACACATAAAATATCGTAATTTAATGATTAAAATAAAATTATATGGATTAAACAGAATTAAGTCTTCTTAAAACAATATGAACTGAAAAGTTTTATTTTTTGTAGATATTTAACACGATTGTAAAAATAACATTTTCTAAATTAAAATTTCTTATCTAGGAGAATGTAATAATACTCAATATTTTTTTAATATAATAATATTCCATATTTTTTTAATATTGATTATATTTTTCAGCATATACACTGTCCGGCCACTTTATTAGGTACACCGCTACTGTTTGCAAGAATGTCTGGACCCGTCGTGTCTCACAACAACCCTTCAAGCCGATGGGGGCAGTGAAACCTCCATCAAATCTTCTGGAACTGCGTGGCACACTCATGTCTGCATGGTACACAATACGTAAACAACGTTTTCAGCATGTTGTGGGATCCACGCCGCGACGAATTCAGGTTGTTTTGAGGGCTAAAGGAGGCCAACAGGCTACTAGGAAGATGTACCTAATAAAGTGGGCGGACAGTGTGAATCATAAAAAAATACTTCATTAAAATATATATTTATGATGAAGTTTTTTTCAAGATTTTTTTACACTAATAATACCTATTTATTATAAGGTATTACATATTTGAATTAACATTTGTAGTAACGTACTGGAGAGAAATAGATTTAGAATAAAAAAAGCCTTTGAGTATAATTTAAGGTTGACAACATATGACAATCTGTGATTGATTCTGTGATCAAGAAAACTCAAAAAGTCCACATTCTAGCTGAAATTATAGATGTAACTTTCAGTTATTGAATGAACGATCATTTATGAAATCTCATGATTCTGAAACTCAAGAGGAAAAGTAGTTAAGAAACTAGATGCTAAAATCTTCCTAAATAAGTTGGCGTTACTAAGCAAAAAAAAAAAATACTCAAAACTTTGGGAGAATTACATGAATTACAGAAGAATTCATTTACATTCGCTATACTTTTATTACATCGTAATATTTAGGATTCGTAAGTTTAGGAAATGTAAAATTATTTATGTAATACGGCTGAACATACAAGTTATGTAGACTATACTGAAATTAGCAGAAATAAGACAAACCACTTTTTGTTCTTTTTAGTGCTCATTAGGCTGTCGTCTTCCTCCCAAACTGCTGAAAATATCTGCATGTGTTACGATAAAGTAGCATGAAATATTTCAGAAAACTATATCGTGGAAAATCCTCAAACAACAGGAGAAATTAGTAACTGCGAAGGCAAAATCGAGAAACTTGAAATTTCTAAAGGATACTTAGAAGAATATTTTTGACAGTAAATTATAGAAGATAAAGAAACCATAAAACGTTAATATTGAGGAGAATTAATTTGGTCTCTGGTTCGTGAAAGAAGGTAGACTGAGTCTAGTTGGACCTGAACTGGAATTCTGGGATCTCTTTATTTTTGGGAGAACATGAGTTTAAATGCCGTTATGTACAGTGATTGCTATTTGTTGGTGTGCTTCACAATTCATTTGGGGATTTAAAAGACATGTGATCTTTAACTGATTTTAATTGTAGCTTTTAAATTATAGGGAATTATGGGAAGCACACGAACGGAAAGAATTTAAAAATAAACAAACAGAATCGACGGTTAACGGTAGAATTTGAAATGTACAATAGATTAAATGACGATTGATTAGAACCCAAAAAATATATAAGAGTAAATGAAATACAATAAATAAAACTATGATACAAATACAACTATAAAAGTCATTACAATATTATATAAACAAGAGTTCACCAGTTACAGGAGTTATAATTATATAGACTAGCAGCAAAGCCTGTCGTACGACAGGTTACAAAAAAATCTGAAGAATCATTTTATTATCAACTATCAAGTACAAAGTAAATATCTTCTTATAAACTACTTTTTTCTAAAAACAGCATGAGATCCATCTATCAGATGTCCTTGATCTATTCGGTCAAGAATTTTGATTTTGACGTCGCAAGCACGACGTGCTCGAGAAATAGCATCATATAACTGTCCAATACTAAAAACAGGCTCTGGTAAATAAATACCACCATATCTAAAGTTTTTGTACTTGTAAGTAAAGTTTACTAAAAGTAAGAATGGAATAATTATTATTTTTGACCCATAACGCCGAAAGGCAGTTAAAACTCACCTTTGTAATCTAAATATTACGCTAACATGTGAACGAAGCTTCTACGGCAAAAATGGCTTTGAGCTTCAAAATCAGCGTAAAAAACTGGGTAAGTATGCCAAATTAAAATGGGTGCATTGGGAACAAAATTATTTGGTTTTGAACGTATGTTTTGTTAGAATTTCAGTTGTTAGGTCAGTTCCCAAGGCTATAATTTCATGGAAACAACATGGAATGACAAAATGAACTAATATTTCATCCAATTTGAGTATCCTTAATTCAATGGTACCATTGAGAACCTTGGATCTATCTTAATTGCTTAATTATATCGAGTTACAGACAGACAGACAGACAGACGAACTTAATCAATTATATAAGTTGATTAAAATTAAAACGGATCATAAAAGTAAAAGCGAAAATATGTTCATATTAAAATCCCACTAAAAGTAAATTTGCTGTAGAGTTTTTTTTTTTTTTTTAAGAAAGCTCTGTATTTCAAAAATAAAGATAACAGCAAGAAATTCATATTTTTATCAAAGAATTGTAATTTGATTCAATTTACGAAATAGATTATTTCGTAAATAGAAATTAGTAGAAATAGATATTTAGAACTTTATACAAACTTAAAGGTTTGTCTAGATAAAAATATTTTTTACGAGCTTTATAATGTTCATATGATTATGTAGAAAGATTACAAAGCTCTAGAAATATCTTCTCCAAAAAAACTCAAAACAGAATCTTCATTTATAATAGTCCTATTCTGCACGCAGAAAACGAAGAAAGAAGGCCCCTAAAAAAGTCCATATAAAAAGCCACTATCAGCAAACAATCGTTGTTTATCTTTCTTATTAGTACACAAAAGTTCGTGGAAGACCGAAAATATTAAAAAATATAAACAATTTGGATAGTGTGGATATTTTTTTTAAAAAAACCTATGATCATCAGAGATGAAGTTTATACTTCGAACTACATCTGCTAATATGTAATGAGACCTTTTCATCGGAATCCTCCTTGATCAGAAGACAAAAATTGTAAAATAGAACAATTACAAACAATACAACAATGGAATACGACAAGACATTAGTATTTCTTCAAAACCTATACATATGTTTAAATACACTACAATTATCAATACCTATAAAATATCTTCTTTAATACTCTTAAACAATATTTTATTTCTTTGAACAAGAAACTTCTTCAGGTTTTAGTCGAGGAAAAGTTTACTCTTTCCTCTAATACTTTATAATTCCTTATGAATACAAACTTTAAAAATTTACGATAATATATATTAATTGGCATCGTGCTAATAACATATTAATTTTGAAGAATTAGAGGAAAGAGAAAGCATTTCCTTTCCTCAACTAAAACCTGAAGAAGTTTCTTACTTAAATGAGTATTAAAGAAGATTTTTTATAGGTAATTTTCAGTATATTTAAGACATTAGAATGTTTTCAATCTCATGTCTCTCATAAAATATTGAATTACTTCTAGACTCTGACTTGCAACTATTAAATCAAAAGACAGCTCCAAATGAACATTCTTTCTATATATTTTAAAATCGAGCATCTTATCTTACTATAGTTTCATGAACTAAATTGTAAATGATTTCTTTGTTCGAATGACTCATTTAGATTAGATGTCCTGTACAACGAACTGTCACCCATTTATCTTCAAGATCAAGTGAAGGGTTTCTTATTTCAATATTTCGAATTAATAAACTGATATGAAAATGTTGCTTTTAAACATGATAAGAAAGGTACTTTCGAGAGATAATAAAACTTGTAAATTACAAAATTCTCTTATATGTTCAAATAACTTTAAAACATAAAACTTTAAAACTTTATATTTAGATGGTTATTAGACAAAATAAGCCTTTAGATTACATTTTATGACTTCGTAATGAAATTTTATTTTGTTTTTCTTATAATTTAATAATGTAATCTGTTCCAAAGCAAAAATTGTAATAAAAAGTCTTTCAAAATGCATTTTTATCATCCACTCCGGACAAAGGTGATCCGAATCTCTTTCCTTTCTTTTTCGTAACTCTTACGTATCTTCGTAAAAACGAATATCATTTCCTAAAACTATTCTATCAATACTTTTTCTACTTGGATATGAATAGTTGTTCCTACAAATCAGCAGAAAATAACGAAGATCACCTGATATCGGCGAAACATATATATATATTAAAATGATCATTTTTTCAGCAATGGAAACTTAAGTTGTGGTCTTGAGAAAGCTGTTAATACTTCTCAGACATATTTCTCAGACATATTTACTCATTTGATGACTAACTGAGAAACTTCCAGTTTATTACACGCTGTTACAGAAAACTGACCTATTAAGACGTTGAAAATCATCAATTTAAAAGCATTTTTGGGTTTTATTAATGTAATTTGTTTCTGCATTGTTTTTAAATAACTCTGAAATTGCTGTAAGTAATTTGTTTTGATACATTTAGGAATATAATTGATCTACTTGAAATAAACTTTTGTAAATACCTATGAAAACATTGGATTCCAATAAGTTATTACCGTTAATACACTCACTTCCAAAAGTTAAGCACGTAGCCGTAAATTGCGAAAAAATGGACAAATACTGCTTTGATTGACATGAAATGCTGCAAATAAGTAGCTCCATGTTTATTCATGAAATAAAACAAAGAATTACATACAGAGATAAACAAAATATTGAATTTTCATAAATTATAAGATGACGTCATAGACATCATTTTGTGTCATTAACAAAATGATGTTTAAATTCAAAACAAAGAATAAAAACCAACATTAATAGGGTATGTGAGCACCTCTCACCTGCATACAAAGTTTACAACGTGTGATCATGCTTGTTATGAGGTGATCAACCACCGCAGAGTCCAGTAATCGCCATTTCTCCTGCAGGGCAGTTTCCAAATCTCTGAGAGTGGCTGGAGGTGGAAAACGTCGACATCCAGCACGGCCGAGTGCATCCCAAAGATTTTGAATTGGGTTAAGGTCCGGCCACTCCATACGCGCAATCCCCTCACTCTCCAGAAAGTGGTCAACGATGGCATCTCTATGGGGACGCGCATTATCGCCCATGAAAACGAAAGAAGGATCAACTGCTGCAGCGTACAGTTTCACAATGGGGTCTAGGACTTCATCTCCATAGCATACAGCCATCACAGAAAACTCGCCTGTAGATGTGCAAGTCGGTGCGATATCCCAATGAAATCCCTGCCCAGACCATGATGCTTCCACCGCGGAATGCGTGATGTTCGATGATGTTCTGGGGCCGATTGCGTGTTCCTTGTTCCCTACAGACCCTTATACGCTTATCATCGGGTTGTAGGGCAAATGTGGACTCATCTGTGAGCATAGCGTTACAACAATCAGATATAGTCCAATTAACATGCTGGCGGCACCACTGTAATCGTGCCGCTCTGGATTGGACAGGTAAAGGAACACAAACTCGTAGTACCCGGGCGTACAGATCATTCATGTCTAGCCTTCGACGAACAGTAGTGGCAGATACAACCATAGATGTCACACATGTGGAGGTCGATCTTCGATTCCGCTTGGCTACAACCGCAATGTATCGATCTTCAGCGGGGGTCGTAACCCTTGACGACCGGCTACAGGTCTTCGGACAACTGTTTGGCTGGTTTAGAATTGTTTCCATAATCGTGAAATGATGGAATGATGAACGCCGAAGAAACGAGCAACATCTGTTATAGACTGTCTTGCTTCAATGCGTCCGACAGCTCGCCAGCGCTCAGAATCTTCCATTCGTCTTCTGGAAGCAATAGAAACACGTCTAGCTTGAAAACAAATCGTACAAATGTTCTAAACACCTTTCATCAGCACTTACATGCAACTCCTGTAACCTTTCACAATGCCGGCTTCTTATACGACTGCCTGTTTTGCATATTTCTCGACGCAAAACCTTGATTGGCTGTTACCTATATAATTTGCATACTTCCTTCTACCTTTGCAGCAAATATCAGCTTCTTTAATTCAAGTCTCTTACATTAACATTTTTCCTCTCCGTGCTTAACTTTTGGAAGTGAGTGTAATTCAATAGCAAATAGTTGAGCTGCTTTGAAATTAAATTTACAACTCTTATGTTTTTTATCAATTTGTTTTTAAAATTTTTATTTTTCCATCATTTTTAATGTTTCCAAATTATTAATGTTAACTATTGACTTTACTTAAAGTCCTGTACATAATCGTTCTCTATTAGACTAATGTATATGATAGGGTGGCCATACGTCCAGTTTTTCCCGGACACGTCCTCTTTTTCTGGGATTAAATTTTTGTTCTCTTATCCTGGGATAAAAATTCTGGCGAATTTTAAAATTTGGCAAAATATCCGGGTTTTTTTGTTTGGTACCATTAGTATCATAGACCAAATAATGTTTATCGTCATTGACTACAAATTCAATGCTCTTGTGACGTTTCTGAAGTTTTGATTTTTTATGAGTGGCAACATTTAGTCTTGCGCCTAGCGAACGCCTTTTCTTTTCAAGCTGTCGCTAAGACCCATACAAAGTGCATCTTAAAGTGACAAAACATGAGGTATTTGTTTATATTTGTACCAATACAGAAGTTGCATGTAGGGTACCAATGTATTGAAATACATGTTTTATTTTTTTTTTGTAATTTGAGCACATTTACTTTTAAAATTATTTACTTATTAAAAATTTGATTATAACCTGTCAGGTTTCCGTTTGCTGGAGCTTGCAAGTGAATTCCTCATGTGAGGTTATTAGCCTCACGATGAGTAGTCCAGTGGTAGGGCTGCTACCTATGACCCTGGACGGGCATTTAGAGAGTTAGTAAGAAAATAAAAGGAAAAGATACCCTAGGCCTCGGATACACTAATACCGTCGGGTACGAAGAGAACAAGATTTGGTCAAGTGAGACCTGATAGGAAAGATTAAAGAATAAGGGGTATGGTATAAGTAGTGGAAGAAATACCATATCAGTCTGTAGCTCACCATGCTGACCAGTGCGACTGGTGGCTACCTAAGATGAACTGCTGGATATACATTATTGGATCACAAAAGGAATGAGGAAATACCCCAAGAACTTAATCTGTAACCACTAGAGGAGAAGATTTCCACGTATAGAAATAGATGGTTGCAACATGTCTACAGAATGCCACCAAATTGAATACCCCAAGAAATACTTCACTATAAACCTCAGGGGAAAAGACGACGTGGATGCCCACAAAAAACGCTTTCTGGACCCTGTGTAGGTAGAACCGAAACGGGTCAACACTGGCCTAATTTCGTGTTTTGAATATGCTAATGATGATTATAACATGTTCAATTGTTTGTATTATTATTTTGTTGCTGAAAGTTAAGAAAATATAGCAATATATCACAGTAATATATCAAAGCTATAGCCTATACATAGTAGGGGTATTCAAAATGAGAGTCATCGTAGCGATCCGTGATTAGAACTAGACGTCAGCAATTGTCTCTTCTTTTTTGCTCTTCAAAATATGACAAGTCTATGTCTAGTCTATGACAAAGACAAAAATTGAATTGTAATAAGTTATTATTACTAATAGTTCAATAAAATTATAATTGAAATGTTATTTTGAAATGAAATTTATTATTTTGACCTCTTTTATCATTTTGTTTCAATTTTATAAAAACCGATTTACCTTCTGGTATTACAGAAGAGGAAGTAGCATAAATAAAGTTTAATGAACGATAACTATAAATAAAAAACAAAATCAATGAATAGATAAAGATGAAGCATAGATTAAGAAAAATCAACGTCCTCGGGTTATCAAATTTCGTAATCATATCATTGAGATATTTTTTGTTATTTTTGAAGCAGATAATCAACAATCATCACTATATAAAGGCAGCTTCATTTGGATATCCATACAGAAGTAGGAAGAGTTACTGAAACAGCTTCACTGAAAGTCATAATTTCACTACACAACACTATGAAGACCTTTACTTTGTTATTGATAGGTAAAGTAGATGCATTTTTAATATTGATTTCTTGTTTTGAAAAAATCTGGTTAAAGTTAGTAAAATTTGGAAATATTGGTAAAAATGTGAAAAATTTATTGTTAAACTGAGGGAATTTATATATTAAATCTGCTTTTTCAATAATTATAAACACTATTTTGTTTCTATTTCAGCTGTAGCAATTGTTTGCTGTAAAGCAGTGGATCCTGAACCCAAAGAGTCCGGAAATGGTATGTACTTATAATCCCATTATTACAATTTTTTTAGTAAATTTCCTCAACAACCTTTATATTAACTTAAAGTTTTGAAATGTTGAAATGCTTCAAATCGTCATATTCTTTTTTGCATATCTATAACATTTATTAAAATCATGAAAATTATAAGATGTGATCAAAATTTATTTTAATAATAAGCAAGTATTTTAAAGTGTTAAATATACTAGGATTTTTTAATATTGTTTGAAGTAATCTATAATCTAGTATTTCATTTTAATATTCTAAAAAATACATTTCAGTTAATAATTTTACCTAAAGTATTTTTTCGTGTTTTTCTAAATTATTTAATGCATATTAAATAAGAAAAAGAGATGGAAAAAATATTTTGAAATTAGAAACCAATGAAAAATAAAGTCACACGATAGGTTCAGTAATATATCGTAAGCCTTCATGAATACTGCAATATAACATTTATTTCATAAATATTTGTGGAAATGTTCATGAACACAATTTATCATAAGATAACGGGATGATCCCAATAGGCAAGAAATACGTGCTAATGTCCCCCTACCCATTTTATTAAACTGCAATTACTTTTTTTTTTTCTTTATAAGTTTAGTTTTAATACTCCGCATTTTAAATCATAAATTAAAATGTAAAATTCATAACGTCTACATAACTATATACAAAACAAACTTAAAATTTAGATCATATTAATTTCTATGTAATATCTGCTAATTTTTCATTAATGAGTTCATTTTTTCTTTTGAGGCACCACTGCGCTTCCGATGATCATTAATCATCTATGTTGTTATATGTTGTTTTGTTTTTAAGGTTGGGCAGCAGATCATTGTCCATCTACGTATGTGGCAATTGGTCATGACTGTTACTACATAAGTCATGACAAACTCAATTGGTATGATGCTGTTCAAGCATGTATAGAGAAAGAAGGTCAACTGGTATCATTTAATAAGGATGTCAAACTCAAACTAGCAATGATGACCACTTACATAAAGAAGCACAACAGTAAGTTACTCTAAAATTTATACTTTCGTCTGTTAATGAATATTAAAATATTATGTACGCCGACGCACAGATATTAGAAAAATAAAAACATAATAACAAAGAAATGGAACAACTAGTTTCGACACATATAGTGCCTTTTTTCAAGTTCACGAAATAAAACTTGGGTCTTGATTATATAGTCATCCTGCGTGTGGGAGGGGATTGTGGGCGTTGGCAGGAAGGCGCCGGGCGCGAGCGGAGCTTCCTTTCACTTGCCCATTGCCTTGGGATAGCGGAGGGGAAGAGTGCTTAAAACCTACAACCTTTCTCCCCTCTTTTGGCCCTCCCCTTCTCTCGTTTCTCCCTGCTATTTATTATGGTTTGTTTTTGCCCTTAGCAGAGTGCCTTGAATTAAAGAATCTTTTCTTTTTGTTTTTCGGATTTTGTATTTGCTGATATTTTTCACAGAAACCATTTGACCCGACATAAAAAAAATGATTTTTTTTTTTTGCACGGAATTTCTTTGACTTCCTACTAACTCTTCTACCTTTGTGTGCTTCCACAATATCCCTTGCAATTATATAACTTTCTTTCATATACCGGGTAATCGCAATTAAAATACCCTATCCAACTCTCTAGAGTGATATGTAGCAGTCCAAATGCAAGGAAATTTAGTTTGCGCAATATTTTAGGACATGCGACTGACATTTCCTATAAAAAATATTTATATAGACTAAAAATCACCACTATGCCACTTATGGCGCAGCAAAATAAATGTTTTATTTCTGAAAGACTCTCATGCTATTTCTGAAATATATATATAAATCCAAATGTACAGCAAAAAAAGTTGTCCATTCTGAAGGTGTAAAAATCTAAAGGCGCTGAACGCTGTGTTGAAAGTTCTACCGTAACTGATCCGCTGCGATGCTTGTCACAAGCAATGTGATACTGTCTTTCAAGGCTGCTAATGCAAGCTGTTCTCCTGACAGCTTGTAGATTCAATGGTCTTCGACGTAATTGCTTAATATTAAGGGTTGAATGCACTATTCCGTTCCATTATGTTTATGAAACGTCTTTGTATCCGTCATCGGCGAGATAGTCGCGCACTTTACCGTCGCAAGTTACGTCAAACGGAAACGGCGTTACGATTGAAGTTCATTGTTTATTATCGAAAAATATTGTTTATTTTCGAAAATTAATCTCCTCACTGTGATACTTAATTCGTAATAACCTTCGATCCCATCGAAGCGGGGAACAAAATGGCGCCGGCGAACTTTTTATCCATTTTCAAAATCCTTAGGAATACGTCAGTGCTCTCTGATTGGCTGCTGCTTCACACACACGATATGATTGGCTGGCCTTACGTTTGCACAGACGGCGATGTTCGTTGATTTCAAGATCTCCGTTGTGTCTTTCGAGACTCAATTCTGATACGTAAAAGCAATTATCTTGCGGAAACATAACGAAAGAAGGAGATTGACGGAATAGTACGTTTTACCCTTTAGAGTCAAAGTTAAAGCCAATGCACATGCCTATTCATGTGCATTATTTGTGAAATTACTTGCGATGTTGACTCGAGATATTTTCATTAAGATCATCCGATATTTTAATGTAGTGAAATTAATTACAATTCTATTTCAGAATAATTAATCACATTCAAAGTTAAAAG
>JAFIDM010109929.1:0-11525 GCA_023159025.1 Thereuonema tuberculata | reverse complement strand
ACGATCGACCACGTAATATCAGGCTGTCCCCTTCTCTCTCAAACAGACTACCTCCACCGACACAATCAGGTAGCGTCGATCGTTTCATGCGTAGTGTGGCATTTCCTGCATTTGTCGTCATATGTGTTTGCATCGTGTAGAATGTGTTTCTTGTAGTTGCGTGATGATGACTTGGTCCTGTATTGCGATCATGAACCCTTCGGTCTCCCCAAACAGCTCACCACTCGTCAGCCATCTGTTCGACGCTTCCATGTCGACATGAGGCTGGCTGAGTTCGTGATGATGTCTGCCATGGAGTTCCTTACGAGTCCATGATTCACGCAGCTGCTGAGTGTGGGTGTCAGGGGTGGTGAGTGTTGGAGAAGAGTTTTCGAGGTTCAGGGGTGTGAGGTGTGTGTCAGCCTTGACAATGGCTGAGTGAAGTGAGGAGTCTTCTCCTCTTTGGTGGAAATGTTCCCTAAGTGTATGTACTTGTTTTTCATGTAGGGTGATGAGGTTGATGAGTCCTCGGCCTCCCTCCTTGCGGGGAAGAGTCATCCTTTCCGTAGCGGACTTGGGGTGGTGCATGTTGTGTTTCGTGAATGTAGTGCGTGTTGCGCGTTGTAGTGCTTCGAGTTCGGTGTTTGTCCATGGAATTATGCCGAACGAATATGTTAGTGTGGGAACGGCAAAAGTGTTGATAGCTTTAATTTTATTTCTGGCGTTGAGTTGTGTTTTGAGGATTTTGTGAACTCGAGCAAGGTATGTGTTCTTCAGTGCATTTTTGATGTTTGCGTTGTCAATGACGCGCGCTTGCTGGAAGCCCAGGTACTTGTAGGTCTCTCCCTGTTCCATGGATTGGATGGCCAAACCATGGTCCAGTTCAAAACCCTCCAAATTCGAAGTCTTCCCACGTATTATGTGTAACTTGCGGCATTTGTCAATTCCAAATTCCATCCCAATGTCTTTGGTGAACTGTGTGGTGGCTTGTAGTAAATTAGTAAGTTGTGCATTGTTTGTGGCATAGAGTTTAATGTCATCCATGTAGAGTAAGTGTGTGATTTTATATGGTGTCACAGTGCCTGTGGTAAGCCTATAACCGTGTTTTGTGTTATCTAGTATATGGCTCAGTGGATTCAAGGCGAGGCAGAACCAAAGAGGACTCAAGGAGTCTCCCTGGAAAATACCTCTTCTTATGGGAATGGGATCTGTAGTGATGGAGGTTTTAGAGGTGCGTAGGTGTAATGTTGTGTTCCAACTCTTCATCGTGGCAGCTAAGAATGCCGTGATCTTGGGGTGTATTTTGTAGATATGAAGAATGTGTAGGAGCCAGGAATGAGGGCCAGAATCAAATGCCTTCTTGTAATCGATGTATGCGATATGTAAGCTCCTATTCTTCGCGCGTGCCTGGCGCAGGATTACAGAGTCAATAAGGAGTTGCTCCTTACAACCCTGGGAATTCCTGCGACAGCCCTTCTGCTGTTCAGAAAGAATGTTATATGTCTCGATGTGTGTGTAGATCTTGACTGCGAGGCAGGAGGTGAGGAGTTTGTCAAGTGTGGGGAGGCAAGTGATTGGGCGGTAGTTTGCAGGTTGCGCTGTTTCAGTATTCTTGCTCTGTAGGTATGTGACACCCTGTGTGAGGAAACGAGGCATATGTTCTGGGTGTTGGATTATGTCAGTGAGTGTAAGCGCTAGTTTTCCATGCAGGGACGTGAACCTCTTGATCCAGAAGTTCTGGACTCCGTCTGCACCAGGAGCCTTCCAGTTGTGTGCATGTTTTAGTGCTGTCTGTATGTCTGCGAGAGTAATCTCATGGAAGGACATGCAGGGTAAGTGTTCAGTGAGTTGCTGTTCCTCTGTGATCCATGGTGCTTTATCATTGTGGGGGATAGGGTTTGACCACAGAGACGACCAGTATTCATGTAAAGCCTCGCTGTTGGGAGTGTTAGTGTTAGTTGCAGCAGAGGAAGATGTAAGGGATCTGTAGAATTTTTTCTCATTGTATTGGAAAGTGTTGTTCTGTTGTTTGCGCAAAGTGCACTGTTTGTATCTTTGTAATCTTTTTGCAAATGCACTGAGTTTTTGTTTTAGTGTGTCGAGATGTTCCTGAACCTGGTTATGATGATTTGAATGTGAAGGGCGAGTATTTATATGCTTGAATATCTTTCTAACCTGGGACATAAGTTTCTTTGTTTTGTTTCCTGCACAGTATTGTGTGAGCCTGGCTATGTCTCCTCTAAGGTCGCTGATGCGGCCCTCAAGGCGACGTCTCCAAGGGGGGATGTATTCTTGTGTCCGTGCAGTGGGAGGTATGTTGTGTTGTTTGATTCCAAGTGCCCGAATGGTTCCCTGTGCGGCACAGTAGAGTGTTGTATGTATGTCTTCTAATGTTTGAATGTTGTCAAGGTGTTGTGGGATAGTGTGTGTGTTGAGATGGTATATGACTGTGGCGAGTTGTTTTGATGTGTGTACTTTAGGGAGTGGCGGCCTAAGTGTGGGGGTCTTACCTGTGTATTGTGCGAGTGCAGTGTAGAAATGATCATGAGCTGCACGTAATATTTCATTAGTTGTATTGTTGGGGCATGTGTACTGAGAGGTAGAGATTGTTTCTGTGTTTTCCATAATGGTGTCTTCTGGTGGGGTGTGGTTTGGTGTCCTGTGGTTGGATTCAGCGACTTCTTCTTTAATTTGTGCAAGTATGCATGGGAGAATAAGATTGTTTACTACTATAGAACGTCGCTGATCCGCTACCCGCTGTTCGCTAAGCCCTAACGATGGATAGCGTGTGGTGAAAGCTTGGTGTAGTGCCTGTCTGTATCCTGTGAGTTGAGTACCTAACTTTGTAACAGTGAAGAAGTCGCGCATAAGATCCTGGTTCATCTGTGGTGACCATCGGATGCGCTGGCGTGGTTTCCCAGTCTTGGTGGTCGCCTGCTCTGACACAGACGAAACACTTCCGACTGTTCGGGCTGGATGGTGTTGCCCGGGCTTTGTGGTAGCCATACTACAGGATGGGGTGCCACTTTCTCCACCACCACCTGCGGGAGACTGTAGTATATTTTTCGAACTGAGGCCTCTGTTATTATTATTAATAATAATCGAAATTAACATCTTAGACGATATATTAAAATAAAATTATCTACAGTGGTGGTCAAAATTATAAGGACAAGGGAAAAAATCGCCAAACTTGGTTACAGTTGGCTGGAAAATTATGCAAATTTTATGGCTGGAAACCAACGATAAATGCAGCATTTTTTATTAGTTTTTATGGAAATATATGGGAAATTCATATTCATAAAATGTATTTTGGATTTAGACAGCACTGTGATATGGACAAAATTATAAGGACAATGCTATTTGTGTGTTCTAAAAAGCAAAATTTGCATGTTTTTTGTTCAGCACACGGCACTCCCAGACGATATAAATGCATAATAAGAGTTTGCGAACGTTATATTCTATTTTTTCAGTCATGCCACTAGGTACGAAACTTTCGGAGTTTTAGAAAGGGAAAATGGTTGCTTTTAAAAGTTCAGGACTTACTGTACATCAAATTTAGACAAAGCTGAATAGATCGAGAACGGTTATTTATAATTTTCTTAAAAATCCCGAAAAATATGGACGGCAAAGACGTACAGGTAGGCCATCTTCTGTTTCTGTGCCTGTGAAAAGAATGATAATAAGGCGAGCTTGCTCCAAAAAACAAACATCAACGGAAATTAAACGGGAATTAAACTTACGATGCAGTGTTCGAACTGTTCAACATGTTTTACAAAAAGAAAAAAAGGTTCGTTAGGAAAACTTAGGTCACGACCACCTCTTACAAAAGTTCATAAGAGACTGAGGATGGAGTTTGTCAAAAAATGCATTACTATGGAAAAAGAAGTGCGATGATATTATCTTTTCTGATGAGAAAAAGTTTAATTTGGATGGACCAGATGGTTTTCGCTACTTCTGGTATGATCTCCGTAAAGAAAAAGAAATTTTCGCAAACCATAGATTTAGAGGTGGCTCAGTGGCTGGTCTGAAGAGGTTTCGCAACTGGCGGAACCACTGCAATAGTTTTTGTGCAGGGCAAAATGAAGTCTGAGAGTTATATTTACATATTGGGCAATAATCTTTTATCAGAAGCAGCGTCAATTACAAGTGGAGACTTTTTGTTCCAGCAGGACAATGCCTCAGTACATGTTTCTCAAACTTCGAAAGCATGGTTTGATGCTAATTTCGTGAAATTACTTGATTGGCCGGCCAGAAGCCCAGATCTAAATCCAATGGAAAACCTGTGGGGTATTCTGGCACACGAAGTATACAAAAATGGTGTTCAATATCAAAATAAGCAAGAACTCATGTCCTCCATCGAAAAAGCCTGGAAAAACATTTCTAAAAACGTTCTTAAGGAACTGTCAAACTCTATGACGTCAAGACTGATGAAAGTGATTGAGAAGAAGGGGGAGATTATTAATTATTAGTATGTTTTAGGCCAAAAACATTCATTGTCCTTATAATTTTGGCCAGTTTTTACAATGACATTTTTTGTTTAATACGGCAAATCATTCATATTTTGCATTTTCCAATGTTTTGCATTCTACAATGATTTCTAGCATAAAAAAGCATTTTATGTATACACTTCATTTTATTTACTTCAGAAATAAATTTTTTCTGTGAAATTTTCAGTTGTCCTTATAATTCTGACCACCACTGTATCTTCCAATTTTAATAATTACAGATGAAAGGATTAATTCCACTATGGAAAGAATTATAAATAATATGAATATAAATATCTTTTTGGAAAAATCAAAAAGTATCTCCTTTAAAAAAAGTCATTTCAAATTTGCTTTTATAAAAATTCCTAAAAAAAAAAAAATCTTCTTGATTTTATGTTGTTATTGTAAAGTAATTTATATTATTAAGTGAAGAAAAAAAATGTGTGGTTTTTTTTTTAATGTTTTTAAAATGTATGTATTACTAATATGTGTACAAAATTTGCTAATCAGATTAATTTAAATTGTTTTTCAAAATAACTTACTGTACTAAATTGGTTATCATCATATTTTCTACATTTATTTTTACTCTTTTTTTTTCTTAAAGTCTTGTAAGTTATTGTATTATTTAATTTTATATTTTAGGAAAAATATCATAAATTTAATTTTTAGAACCTTATAGATAAGGATTTACTATATATTAAAAAAAAAAAATAATAAATTATTAAAAATTTTTGCAACTGTATTTGGATAAAATTATATTATTTCGTTATGATTCTAATAAATCTACTTACAATAATGAAAAATCAAAAATTCTTCTTTAATATATAAATACAAATAACTCATAATAACTCCTTCTTCCACTTAAAACATCTTAAATCATCAATATTTCCACTTCTTCAGGAGAAGTCTTCTTCATGGAACAAACTACAGAAAATGTAGAGAAAAACCTAAAAATTTTTCTCTAACACTTAAAACAGAATTCCAAACATAAACAATCATGTAGTCATTCATGACACAAACTTTCTTGAACAACAAAATAAATTCATACAAAAGGAGTTTTAAGTGGAAGAAGGAGTTATTATGAGTTATTTGTATTTATAAATATACTTACCGTTTGTTGTCAGCAACTTAGTTGATTTAAATTTGTTGGAAAATTAATTGTGATTAAATATTTTTTGTTTTTGTTTTTTGTTGATTTTGATTGGCTAAGAACGAAATCTGATTAGGAAATGCAGTTAGACAAAAGAACGAATTGCGAAATTTAACAATATTTCAAAACGAGCTTCAATTAATGCAACAATATTAAAATTTAATTAATTTTACAAAAGGCAATTAAAGCTTTTCAAATAGACAAAAGAAATTAATAATTATAAAGAAATTATTGTTGTTAATGTAAATAAAAAATTATTGTTAATTAAAAAAATTAAATAAGTCATTCAATACAAAACAACAACGGATGAGACCAAATTATTCACAAGTGACATCCTGGAACAGCTGTTTCACGCTCGTTGGCGTTCATCAGCCAGGAAAAGTCACTGTAAATAACATAGTCTCGCTACTGAGGCCAGTATGAACAATACATCGGAAGCGCAGTGGTGCCTCAAGGAATAAATTACACAATGAAAAACACCAATCAAACAACGAGTGAGAAAATCCATGTGGCCCAAAGAGCGGCCTCAATGAATTTTTTTATAGTATAAGACTTCAAACTGCGCATTTGAAATGTTAGAAAACAACAATGGATGAGACCAAATTATTCACAAGTGACATCCTAGAACAGCTGTTTCACGCTCGTTGGCGATCATCAGCCAGGAGAAGTCACTTTAAATAACAAAGTCTTGGGGCCAGTATAACAATACATCGGAAGCACATGGATTTTCTCGCTCGTTTTTCATTGGTGAGTTTTGTCATTGTGTAATTTATTCCTTGAGGCACCACTGCGCTTGTATCATTCAATACAATTTTGTCAAATTCCTGGGAAAAAATTATTTGTAATAATAATTTGATACAATAAAATGGATGAGACCAAATTATTTACAAGTGACATCCTGGAACAGCTGTTTCACGCTCGTTGGCGATCATCAGCCAGGAGAAGCCACTGTAAACAAGAAGGTCTCGCTACTGAGGCTGATATGAATGATCTATCGGAAGCGCAGTGGTGCCTCAAAGTATGAAATAAACAAAGTAAAATTCAGCAATGAAATATTAGTATGAAAACCCATGTGCCTGCATTGCGCAGGCCCCAAAGAATTTTCTCTCATTTCCTGATTTATTTTATTTTGTTAGTTAACTTTAATTTCTATATAGCATAAATAATTCTAAATCTGTTTTCCTATAAGCAGCTATTCATTTTCAGCTAAATAAAAAAAAATGAACTTTGTCTTGAATTTAATTTTTACTGTTATTTTAATTAATTTACGTTAATTAATACTGTTTTATCTGACAATTTGAAATTAATATGGATAAAAAATTAATAAATATGGCGTACGTTTCTGAATTCCTTTCTAAATTCCTTTATCAAGTCATTATTAAAAACCCTGGATCCCCCAAAATTTCATTGTCCCGAAGGGAACATTAGACGAACTAAGAGATCTGGCAATATTCAAAATATTCTTAAATATAAAGGTACCCCATATTTATTAATTTTTTATCTACATTAATTTCAAAGTGTCAATATAGTAGACTTATTGCAAAAAAATAATACCTTGTAGTCTAGGAAATCGAAACTAAGATACTTAAGGAGAAATTTCATTTTCTATATTACCTTCATTCAATAAGAAAAAGGAAATTTTTATTATTAATAATACTTTCACATATTCTTCAATTTTTTCCCCATTAATTTCCGAAATAAACCGTTGAAGTGGTGTCGTTTTAAACCACGTGACACGAAGTCACAGTTCAGATAATCGGGCATTTTAGAACAGACGATTACTACAGCTCCTTTTTTTTTTTTTAGGTCTGTACTGCCGTACCACCATATTGCACGCTACCACGAGAGTTGTTAATTTGTCCACTGAAGTTCTTATTTAATTTTTAACAGCAAATTCTAAGTTCACGTACTGAAATTCGTATCTTAAGAAGGATTGCAGAAGTTTAAGTAATCTGTTTTATTTCCCAACATACAAATCAACAGCTCTCGTGCAATGAGCAATGTTGTAATCTGATAAATATGCAAAAATGCATCTTGCGTCGTGTTCATTATTTTTCCTAAAATTCTCAAAAAGAAGAAAAAATAAGGTAGGGAAAGCGATTAGTAAACCAATCACAATGCTTCGCAATGTCTTCTGATCATTGATATTGCTTTAATTTCCTTGTGTTTATTTCCAATAAACGCAACAATTGCGCCTTTTGACAATCTATAAATATGAATGTGATTGTTGCGAATGCAAAAAAACGCAATTGTTGCGATTGTTATGATTGTTGTGCAATCATAACAATTTTATCATTAAAATTTAATGAGATTTTAATGATATTTGTTCACAGACGGACAGACAAAACGGGAATATTAGTCTGCTGATCTCTGCTAGTGTTTTTTTGAACTCGTAAAATTACTTTTTTTTTTTTTCGGTCTTCTCAAAAAAAAACCCACAACAAATAAACACTTGCTGTAGTACTCTGCTATTTTAAATTAGCAAACGGTTGTTTGAACTGTGATGTCACATCATTTATTTGTGACAATACCCTTACACAGTCTATAAAATGAGTTGAAAGGTCTCTGAATCGCAGTCGAAGATTAGGGTTAATTTTGAATCAGTGTTTACTATATTCAAATAAATACCATCTATGAACAAAGAGTATTATCTAAATATCCGTAAAGTATAATTACCTCGGCAGGTAAAGTTATCGGATTTTGATGTTATTTAAGTGAATATAATTTTGTGCTAAAGCATAAATTTAAGGGCGACCCATATAATATTTTGTTCGGGAGTTTTTAGGAGGATATAAGGACAACAATGCCAAATATCTCGAATATGGTGGGGGGGGGGGAGTATTGGCCCCTGAAAGTATCCCATTCCTACGGTGTTTGGGCCTCTGAACATGATGGTGAAGTTTCCAACGATTCTAGTTGAAGTCGGATGGTCAGCCCGACGCCGCCCGCCCTTAAGCCAGTACTCATTTGATAGAGGGCTGGGTGAACCCTAAGTTCCATCTGAAGGAGAAACAACCCTGGAAAAATCGCCGACCAAAAAACTGAACTCGGCTCCACCAGTCCTCAGACCAGTCGACACCACTGAGCAACCGGACTCACAGTTACTCTAGTATGCCACGGAATTAGATCTGCTTTTTTTTTTTTTTGGCAGAATACTGTGATTTCCTGCAAAATTCAACGGAACACAGGCTAAGATAAATCTTCTTTCAAATGTCTTCACAAAAACTAAAAGTTAAAAATGTTATATTATACGATAGTAGATAGTATAATGGCTCATGTGGGGGCGAGGAGGAAAAAAAGGCAGGGTTCGATATTTCTTTGGGTTAATTTAAACTCAAACCAGTTAGGATTTTTAGTCCGGGAAAGAAACACGTAATCGTTTTACAGAGAGCTGAGTAAACCATAGGATCTGTTCGGAGCAGAAAGAGCCTCGCAAAAACCAACCCCATTCCTTTACCTGGAGACCTACACTAATGAGCCACCAAGACCACGACTACTATAAGATAACGATATATTTCGCGGGATTAGATTAGAATGGGATGAATGTGGGCGGCAGGAAGCCAAACACCGCAACAAGGAGATCTATTGTGCTAAACCCACGGAAATGAGGACAGATGGAGAGAAAGACTGAGAAAATATAGTGGTAGGCTCGCAGGGGAAATGGGAGAACCCCGAGAAAACCTGCCCAGCGCGGATCGTCACGAAACTCACATGAGATCCGAACCCGGGACTCAGAGGTGAGAGGCCAGTGTCTTAGCGACAACGCCAACCGCGCGGCATATTTGGCGGGATAAGAATAGTAATTTTCAAATAGAATAAAAAATGTTTATTGGAAACCTTTGTATACAGAATTCAGAGTGCAAGATGAGTCACAGTCCATGTGTTTGTCAGCCACGCGACAGACAATGTTAATGTCGAAATTCTTTCATTTCGTGAATGCTTTCCTTGCAGATTGTTTTGAATAAATTATTGTGATCTGCTTTTAACATATTAACGAATTTTGCAATTGTTAATTAAATGTTTTTTAAAGATATTTCTTAATTCAATTTCGTTTCTTAGATTATAAAATTTTTCTTTAAATCATAATAAATTTTTTAAAAAAATTTTCTTGTTAAATCTAAGTTTCAGCCCTAATATGTAAATAGATTTCTTAAATCAACTCTGAAATCATCTCACTACATAGTAGAAAATATTTCTTTTTCTGTCCCTATCTCATCCGTAACCATAAGACACAGAAATACAGATAAGTATAAAATGGTAGGTGTACTATTGAGGATGGTGACATTTTCATTTCATTTTGACGTGGGTCACTTTTACCGGGTGGTTGTGAGAAAGCGGTCGCGCGTTGGGGGAATCCACTTTTCCCCGGATTGTTAATACAGTGAAACCTCCGAATAGCGGACAGTCACGGGACCGCAAGTTTCGTCCGTTATTGGGAGGTGTCCGCTATTGGGGAGGACTATCTTTTTTTCAATTTTTAGCTTATAGCATGTCATTCAATGAAAAATTACGTACAATCTTAAATTTCTACAATTAACATTGCCGTAAGAGAAAATATGAACAATTGCAAACTGTTTACTATTTTCCTTTTTAAATGAATGCTAATCCATTAGTCTTCCTTAAAATAATGATAAAATTAATTACAGTATTAATTTTGTCATTATTTTAAGTAAGACAATGGATTAGAAAATTAATTTTATTAACTAAGCAATAAGTTAACAGAGTTTGACATTTCTTTTGCATTGAAAACCATGTTTCTCAATATGAATATTTAAATCGTTTAACTTTGCAAAGGCCTTCAGAGTCCCCTTTGCTTCCAACGCCTTTTCTTGCAATAATGGCCCACTAATGGGAATGTTTTTTGCTCGTGCATTACAAAACTAATCGAAGACAATAGAGTCGATCGCACTTGTCTCCTTTTCCGAACTTTGATGTGTTTGGAGTTTTCGTTGGAGTTCGTAATCCATAATTTCAAAATTTCCTCTGGACGCTACGTATTACTGTAGCCTGATTCTATTGCTTTTGAAAAACAACACAAGATCGTTCATTTTCTGTAGAATGTTGTCCGATATTGGGAGTGTCCGCTAATCGGAGGTCAATACATGGAAACGTCTATATTAAGGGACTGGGGATTGCGAAATTGTCCGCTATTGGGGGGTGTCCGCTTTTCGGGAGTGTCCGTTAGTGGAGGTTTCACTGTATATGTATATTTACTATTCTTCCTTATATTATTACAAGTAGTAAACGACGACTCAATTGTAATTATATCAGTAATAATAAATCTAACTGCCAGTATAAAAAGCTTCAATTAAAAAGCCGTACGAAAGTAATAAATAAATAAATAAACAAGAAACTCGAAAGCACTTATAGCCTTTAAAAAACAAAATTACCGTGCAGGAAAATTATTAAATGAAAACCAAAGACTGCACATAAATCAATAAACAAATCATGCCTTTGAGTTTCTCAACAGAGGGAATCGGGAACGGCCGTTTCGTCCTTCTTAGGAACTCCCGATCCACCTCCCTCGATGACAAACCCTGATAGGCGCGAAAACGAAATGGAAGTCATCTTCGCTCCCGAAAGTGACCCCCGAACAAAATAAGCAACTATTAAAAATAAGTGATAAAATCCACAAGAAAAATCTTAAGTCTAATCAGAGGCGGAAACAGGAGGGGGGTAATGGGAGCTATAACCCCTCCCTTCACCTGTGAATATAGATTGGATAAAATGGGGTTTACAAAGGCTGCTGCCTGATTGACATTAATATTGTCTGTCAATTGATGATGATTTCAATTGCTAATGAAAAGCTGGCGACTAGCGTGCGTTTCAGACTCATAGGCAGTGGCGAATATGGTGTCCGGAAAATTGTTCGAAAGAAATTTGTTCGACGGTAATTTGTTCGAGGTAATTTG
>JAFIDM010109927.1:0-11526 GCA_023159025.1 Thereuonema tuberculata | reverse complement strand
ATTTTTTATAAGAATTATATTGAATTTGATAATGAAATGTATTCTCAAATAAAAGCCTTAGGAATCGGTGAATTATAATAGCATTATTGCTTATATATTATTATTGGCCCTTTGAATATCAATTGCTTGTTTAATATAAAAGCTAAAAAGATATTTAGAAATTAATTCTAATTTCACCGATTTATTAAATAATTTAAAATATCTTATTACTTAATTTTAAAAATAATGGTTTTCTATATAAAGTTATATAAAAGTTATAAAATCAAAAAATATTTTGATTAATAGATTAATATTTCAAATTTATAAAAAGTAAATATATATATTAATATATTTTTAAATCAAAATTAACGTGAGGACCAAGTTAAAACTTCAAAGAAAACAATACAAAACCGCACAATAACTAAACAACAACAAAAAACAGAAATCACTGAGCTTATTTTGGATATTTTGTTGGGAATCGGATACGGTAACCGTTTCGGGTTTCAACACCCTCTTCAGTCCGATCCAGCCCAACATAACCCAGCTCAGTGAAAGGGACAAATACACCAAACGGACAAACAATTAAAACAATGGCCCCTCAGTTCAAATACATTGAGATTTCCAAGACAACCGGTTGTGAGAACGCGGTCGCGGATGGTGAAAAAAAACTATCTCAGAATTCAAGATCACGTGATCACAGCTTTGCTAGTAAATGCTTGACTTAAAAAGAACAAAGTCTATTAATATTGAGTTTTAGTTGAATTTCAAATTACAGTAAAACCTCGTTAAGTCGTCACTCCGTTTAAGTCGTCGTTTTCCTTTGGTCCCGACAAGGTCTCATACACAATAATGTAAAATAACCCTCCTTTACTCGTCACCAAATTTAATTCTACTCCGGATAACCCGTCACCCTCAAGACCAAAAGCATCTTTCTTCTCCATTTTGCATGCCATTGTGTTGTCTTTTCAGCCCCGCCCCTTCATTTTAAGAAAGCCAAGCCTTTACGGGGAATTTTCGACCACGCCTGTCACTTCATTCCTTTCCTACCCTTCGGGTTCTTGGAATCTCGCTGCTAATCATTCAAAGCACACTTCTCGCTGCGACTCTGTCGAGTTTAGACGTTTTTCTTGACCGCTCCTGAGTGTGACTTCATTTCATAACGAGTAAGCCCCGCTCTAAGGGCTATTTTTTTTCTCTTGCAATTTCGTGGTTCGATTTTTATCATGCTAGGGAAACAAAACTTACCTCGTTATCTTTTAAAAAAAAAAAAAGACTTAATTGTACTTTTTGAAAAATCAAATGTTTCGAAAACAGCTTTTGCCAAAGAACACCATATTCCCAGGACTGCATTAAACGATATTCTATCATCGAAACAAGTCATGAAGAAGCTGACTGCAAAGACAAAAGAAAGAGAATGAGGAAATCGAAGTTTTACGAGATCGAGGGGTTTTTAGTTCGATGGCTGAAACATGCCAGATCGCAAAATGTGCCGATTTCTGCCGTGATTCTCAAAGAAACAGTCATGGAAATTGCTAAGGAGTTGAACATTGAAGATTTCGGCGGCAGCAATGGTTGGCTGGAACGTTTCAAAGACAGACATTGCCTTTCTTTTAAAACGATTAAAATGTGGTAACTATAAAAAGCGTTTTTTTGTTTGTTTTTTTATTTTCCACTCGTTCATTTGCATGAATTGATTTCTGAAAATCAATTTGTTTTTCTCACTGAATCCTACAGCAATTCATGAAAATACTCTATTTCAGTGTGGTTTTTTTTTCAAAAATTCCCACTCCGCCTAAGTCGTCACTCCACTTAAGTCGCCAAAAATGTTTGGTCCCTTGAGTGACGACTTAACTGTACATATACTTCCCGTTATATGCCGCTAACGATACAAGGATAAAATCCTTGCAGAAACATCAATCTGGTCTTTGAATTCTTTTTGTTTTTAGTAGAATAAGAAATCAGAATTGTTTTTCTTTTTTTTTTCTTTTTTTTTTAACAAATTGCATATTTCTGTTCGACTTTTTATATAAAAATATACATTATTGGGCAAAATAAACATTAGTGGAACATAGCACAATCCCCACACGATAATTATACTATTATAATAAACTATTATAATAGGGTGTGTCCGATCGTCACCCCCTCTTTGAATATAAACGGTGCAGCTACTGGTATTAAGTTTTAAATCAGTCGAGGCAATAATGGTTCTGGACAAAGAAGAAAAGGTATTTTTAATCGAATATTACAACCACTCACAGGAGGAAAATACGGACCCAACTTTGCCAATTTAAAGTAGCGGTTTTAGCTTACATTTCGGAAATACGCCGCAAGTGACAGTGTACTAACATAGTGTAAAGGTTGCACGGGACGGCCATGAATCTTAACAATAAACGAGTATCATGGTTTTCTCTTGGAACAAGTACCTGTCCTACAGCTGTGACGTGCAGGCAGTTTATTCATGAAATGTTTCCATCCAATTGTTGATTTCAAGATTGGAGAAATCAAGTATAACAATTTGCAGTAGGGAATTCAAAATAATGATGCCTGTGTTGTAATAATAACATGTGAGCTTCCATTGAACATCAAATAATCACACTTTTGTTTTGAACTATGATCGCAAAATATACATATGTGGTTTTGTTTGTTTATAAAGGAATCGTTTTTTGGTGTAGAATGAAGTCCGGCAGAGAAGACGTGAATAGGCTAAGATGGTGTATCCAGAAACAACTCTACATGGACGATTTGATTCAGGATCGAAATAAGATAAAATGTTATACAGACATGGTTAGATTGAACCATGAGATTAGCATATTAACGTTATCTTATTTGTGTTCTTACAAGTAGTAATATAATCTACTTTTGCAGGAATTTATCAGAACTTTAGCCAAGGTTTTTTAGAACTCTTCATTCGAATGGACGCCATATTGAGGAATCGAGTCCAGATAAGGAATCTGAAGAATTTATAGAGGAAAGACATCCAATGATAAGATAGTATGCAATCAAGAATAAGTCACTTTTATTCAATTATAAAACGTGCGGGAGTTTATTGAAAGTTACAGAAGACAAAGTTAAACTCAACGAAGAGGAATAGTTGTGCATCGCCTCAAGAGTGTTTTATATTTAGTGATTACTGATACGCTTGATTTCAGTGTGAACTTATAAAGTATGAACATTTCGCCGTATTAAGTGTAAATAGTGAAAATAGAAGAATAGAACATTAATAACCCTAAAGGTGATCAAAGACTTTGAACTGTTCTTGGACTTAGTTAAATATTATACATTTAACTTACACTCGACAAATTTTTGAATGTCTTAATGAATGAAGGAAGAGTTAAGTCAACGTTTCTTGTGATTTTGATTTCTTTAAAGTGTTATCAGTATAAAAAAAACTTTGCATTGAATCCTGCATCTATCTGTGCCACCGCCAAGGAATAAGTAACACTATTCTTTAATTAATTGATAATAAATATATTTTTTATCATGATGTTATCTTATAACATTTATAACATATATACATATGTACATACTTGGATGGATAATTCTAAGCTAAGGTATTCCTATATAACTGATATTTAATTATATTTATTGCTCTCAGTCCTGGTTTCTGTCTTTCAGTACTGTTTGTTTTGTCCAAAACTATGTAGATAGGTACCTAGATAGATAGATAGATAGATAGATAGATAGATAGATAGATAGATAGATAGACTTTTATGCATTGTTGTAGAATTACAATGTGAAACATAGATAGACAGATAGATAGTTGTATAGATAGATAGACTTTATATGTCATTATAGAACTGTAATTTGGAACTCTAGAAGGTTGCTAAATAGATAGAGATAGACTTTTGTACATCATTTTAGAACTGTGTATCAATATGAACTCAATTTGGAAGAACGCTGCGTCATTCAGTTGCCCTTTGAAGCCATAGTCGGATTATTATCTGTATTAGTAATAAGTTCTTTTGGTGTTAATTTTTGTATGGTTCCAATTTTATTAAGAACTCTTGGATATATATATATAATCTTATTTTGTTTATATTGTTTTATATACATCCATCCATGTTTTCTACTACTACTTTGTTTACAAACACTCCCTTTCCCCTCTAGCTTCACTGCCCCACACTATCATCTATGACAGAGGGCATTTTCTATTTACATTAGACTTCTTCTTAACCGTTCAGCTTGGGACCGGACGTGTTGGCAAAATGGCCTATTAAACCGAATATATATTTAAATTAGCTTTTAACTGAATTAAAGTACTTCTTCTGTTAAATTATGTGAAAAAGGTCGATAAAAGAGACAAAGATTATATAATTTTACAAAATAAAAATTTATATACTTGCAGCATGTAGGCCTATAAGTTACAGTATACACTCATATACTTGTTGTCACAAGCACATTTCACAATAACCAAAAACAAAATTTTCTTTCGTCCTAGATAGAAAATTACGAAGCACATACACACATGTATTTGCTAAAGTAATAAAAGAAAGCTGGGCAGTTTAGTAATCGAAAAACAATTACTAAAAAAAATCTGTGATTGAAACCGCGTGAGTCACAGTGCAGCAGGTGGGTGGGCGGTTAAACCGATGCGACGGTCGTGGTCGGTTGATGCCAATTAAGAGGGAGTCTACTGTTTTAACTTCTTAAACGAGGTAAAATCTCTCCCACGCTTGAATCTACAAAACCACGGAAAGGCGTTATAAGATAGATATAATTTATACATCGTTATAGAACCATAACGAGGAACTCTTAAAAGATAGGCGTTATACATCATTGTAGAACTGTAATGAGCAACTCTAAAATATACTATTACGAGTATTATTAATTGACCAGTGATTTTAAGTCATTAACAATATTTATTTGTTCAATTTATTTGCTGTGTATAAATCTCGATTATTTATCGGAAATTGGAAATACATCTGTTTAGTGATAATATCTAACATTGTTGTTAAATAACAATAGGTAACGACAATTTTTCTAATGGATTGAAATCACTTTAAGACACTTTTAAATAAAGTACAGTAACTAATTTGTCCTACCTTAAGTCTAAGAAATTGGGACGGTTTCATCTTCGTAGTACTATAACTTGCACTCGATGTTGGTAATAATTAATGTTGGATCATCGTTTCTAATATTACATTTCAAATCTTTTATCAATAAGGAAGTAATCAAGAAGTTCAATTTGCTGTAGTTGTAAATTTTCCGGACGTCATTTCTGGAAGGGTGTGACCATCTTTTTTTTATCACGAAGCGAAATTACAAGTAGTTTATGGCATGTTTCTCAAACTGCAGGCCACGAAATAAAATAACTGTATTTCTTACAAAAATTTCTTATAAGATCGGCTTCTATGTTCATATTCTAAAACATTGATTTCCATTTACAGTCGAGTGATTTTTACTGCATTTATTCTTCAGATCCTGGTTGTTATTGTGAGTATTTGTACTAAGCTTTCTTTTGGAATTAGATATTTTTCAGATAGATGTTATTAAAAATTTAAATGCTAATAATGCTATGTATTTAGGAGTGATGATTAATAAATAAAGTATCGGCAAGGAAGAAATAAAAAAAAGAACTGAACAAAGTAAAAAAAAAATTCATTATTATGTTTAGATTCAGTATGGTGCAAAGATTCAAAGAAATACATGGGTAAGATGCTGGTGTTATCAGTTTTGGGATGTGGAAGTAAAATTTGGATAATGAATATAACACAAATGGATAACAAATGGATAACACAGACATAAAATTTAAAATGGAAAAAGAAGTTAATAACAAACTAAACTTCCTAGATACTGTATATGTTTAATGAAAAAAGATAATAATCTAGTTTTTCAGGCATTTCAGGAAAGATTATCAAAGTGATTATATAGTAAATTTTGGCTCAGGTCATGGAGTTAATATTAAAGTTAAAAATAACTGATAACTTCATTCACAGAATTGACAGGTCGACAAGTTCTGAAGAATTAGATTATGAAAATAAGTTTAAAGAAAAGCGGTTATGGAGATAGTTTCATAAATAAAGCTTTAGTAAAATATAACACCTTCAAGATTAAGGAATTGAACGTGGATAATGAAAAGAGAATGATAATACCTTATTTAAATAGAAATGGTATGGAATTAAAAAGGATTCGTACGAGGTATAATATTGAAATACAAAAACAAATTAAAAAATATTTATGTTGTAAGTTGAAAAAAAGTTAAAGGAAAAACGATATGGGTATTATATATAGCATAGAATGTATGAATTGTGTGGATTTTTATATTGGAGAAAGCCAAAGAACAGTTAGGGAACGAATCTTAGAACATGGTAATTACATAAAAAATAAACAAGTAGACAGATCCGAATTAGCTGAACACTGTCCAAAAAGAAGGCATTATATGAATAATAAGATAAAAACACTATGGATAGAAAAAGATTCAAAAACTAGAAAGTATTAGAATAAGAAATACAAAGGAACAAAATTTGAATAGAAACGAAGGAGTAGAGGTTGATAGTAATTTTGTAAAATTAGCGGGAGATTTAGTGAATTTGTGTCTTGATTGCCAAAAAAATGTAAAGTTTGAAGAATAAGACTATTGAGTTTTAATTTTATTGGGTTGTTTGTATCAATAATGATTTGACATTTAAGATTGTTAATTTAACAATATTACATGTTGTAAGTATATTCATGTTAATGATTTGTTAACGTCAGAAATTGTTTCGTTTGAAATATGCTTGAAAAAGAAAGGAAGATTTTTCTTTCCAAACATTTGCTGAGTTTTAATATATTCAATAAATTTATCTTATTTAATGTATTTTATTAGGGTAAGGATGTGGTTATTTTTAAGTTTACATTTTCCTCAAAACGTTTAAATCTCTCTGCGTCCCTCTGAGTTCGGAACGACACACAGTTTGGGAACCTCTGCTTTAAGAATTTAAATACTTAATAATTCATATTTCAATACTAAAACTATGGAAAACTTATACTTTTTCTTAAAGTCATCCCAGAAAACCCATTTTTCTATTACTTACATATTATATAACCCTTATAGATATTCTCGTCTGCATTTACGAATACTTTTCTTCCTAAAGCTTCTTTTGGCACTTCCTATGTCTCCTAAGGTATTATTTTGTCGTTATTATCTGCTAGTAGAACAATTGTTTTCATCATAACTTTATTTAGTAATAACACTGGTCTATCTTAGGTTCCATTAACCCTCCATAGATTAATGGAATGATCGATAGATAATATATATACAATGGATATTGAATCGCTTAAATACAATGGTTGCGTATCATTTACTTCAGGATGTCAAGTACTCCCGTTCCCAATTATCAATGTTTTCAAAATATTCGATGATTCAATGTTATTGTCAGAAACATACAATATTGCTGGAATAATGGAATCAAAGATATTTCAGCATTATTATTCTTAATTTTCTTACTACGAAATGTTCTGTTTGATATATCCAATTGAGATTATCTATGCATTGGCAAATATAAATGTAAGTCCACACTTCAATGTACTAAGTCACAGTTCATTATGATTACCTGGCAATTATCTAGTTTGGACAATTCTCTTATGACAAAGTTAAGAAAGTTAGGTCATTGGGGAGAGCGATCATTTGAGGAACTTCTTCGTCTATGAATGCAACCTTCGATGCTAGAGGACGCTATTTGTAGAGATCCATCAAGATTCAACAGGTATCGATATCTTCTTTTTCGGTCCAAATGAAGAACCTCCTGACTCCGATTGACTCACATCAAGATATTGTCGCAAGAATGGATGACGGCGCTGCAACTTGTAACGTACTTGTCTTTCTAACAAGATCGCCACGAGCAGTTGTAGAGCAGTAGAATTAAATATAAATTAAGTATTAACTCAAAAGAAAAACATAAATATATCTATATAAATATGCTGGGCCCATTTTTTTTTTAAACAACAAAACTTAGATAAATTCTTTACGGAGGAACAATTACCACAAAGAAAACAAACTCCAAATAAGTCAAAAAAACGTAGACTATTTATTAGTCCCAAAAATTAAACACACAAAAAAAAGCACATACAGAGACTACTTCTAGTCCTAGATTTAACGAAACTTTTTAATATTTGTTGAAAAATTACAATTAGATAACCCTAAAACTTCAAGGTTTATTAACATCAATTCACTAAAAGACTCTACAAACATTAATCTCCTAAACGGCGGCAATATTTCCTAAGACTCAACGTCTTATTTTCTCAAGCCTGACACCATGGAAGAGGGATCCATTACCCTCCTTCCCATAGCAAAATTAAAATAAAAGAACATCAAAAGCACAAACAAGAATTCTAAATGAAAACAAACAAAATATGGATTCTATTAACAATTGAAAACGTGAATCATAATGATAATGATCACACTTCCACTCTTTTGTTTACTTAGATTCCATTAAACGTTCAATTTTCTTCAAAATAAAAATCCAATCGTTGACTTAATTTCTTCAATATTTTCTTCAGTATTTTCTTCCAATTTCTTAATTCTTCAATATTCTTTTACGTCAAATATTTTGAAGAAAATTTAACTTTTAATAAAAAAATTGAACTTTTAATGGAATCTAAGTAAACAAAAGAGCGGAAGTGTGATTGTTAATAGAATCCATATTTTGTTTGTTTTAATTTAGAATTCTTGTTTGTGCTTTTGATTTTATTTTATTTTAATTTTGATATGGAAAGGAGGGTCATGGATCCCTCTTCCATGGTGTTAGGCTTGAGAAAATAAGACGTTGAGTCTTATGAAATATTGCCGCCGTTTGGAGATTTATGTTTGTAGAGTCTTTTAGTGAATTGATGTTAATAAAGACGTTCATGTTTGAAGATTTTGTTGCTTCAAGGTTTATCTTTAGCCAAAACAGAGAAATACCAAAAAAAAAAATTAAACATTACAGTAAATTTTCATTTTTATCTTTATATACTAGATTACAGCTATTAATACCTTAGGATCCTTCGATATCCAATTATATAAGTAAATAAAGAAAGAAATAGTCTGAAATTGGCATTTTTTCAATTCTTAAAACAATTCTTAAAAAGAACCCTAGTTAGATTTAAAATTCAATTAGATAAAACATTATTTCTTTCTTTCTCTCTAATATTAATCAAACGGAATTATAATCTTATCTTTCCAATGGTTTCACAATCATCTTCTGGAATTGTTCTTTTATTTTCTTTTATTTTTTCTCTCTCTTTAAAAAAAAATTCCACATATGTTTCGTTCTACAACCTCTATCAATTGGTTATTTTCTTTGCTCTCTTCGATGACTAATTTAATTCACCTGAAAATAGTCCTTCATAATGCAATGTCCACTGTTGGAAAACTGAATTAAGGAATTAAAAACTTACATACCAATTGTCAACCGTAACGAGACCTTCCAATTGTCCTGATGTTCCTGCTTCACCTGATGCATTTTCTCATGACGCAAAGATGATTTGTCTTTCATGGTCCCTTGTAGATTTTATCCTTATTGCCGCAATGAACTGACTTTCTGTTGAAAGTCCAAGTCAGTAATCCCATGATGATCTGACTTTCACCTGAAGTTCGATTTAGTAACACCCTGATGAACTGGTATCTCTAGAGAATTAATTCTTTCAAATTTTCTTCAAAAAAAACCCTCGTCGAACAGCTGACAGTTCGATCATTGTTAGGGTTGCAACCGAAGGAATTCCCTTAATTCTTACAAAAACAGGACCTTACAAGTACTGCAAAATCCATTTTTTTCCTCCTCCCTTTTACAACAGGAAATTACTTTTTCGAATAAAAATGAAAAGCTATTTTAATCAAAATACTTCTCTCATTCTCCTTGAGAAAAAGGAAGGTAAAATACCCTAAAAAAACTCATAAAAAGAAAACTAAAAAACTATTCCTCACCCTTCGCTTTTTATATCATTTTTTTATTCAAAAAAAAAAAAAAAAAACCACTCTCTGTTCGAGCGAGGGAAAACCTCATCTCGAGCTGTTAATAATATTCTCCCTGTTAAAGAAACAATAATAAGCACAACACTCTAGATGAACACTAATTCAAAAACAAACCTGATTAATAATCATTATTATCTAAAAACCTGAATAAAGCACCATCTGGAGCTTAAAAATTTCCCTAAAATAACAATACAAAAACGCTAAGATTTCATGTAAATTTCTTATATAACTAAGACTTAAAACCCGAAGATAAAAAGGGTTTCAAACTGTTCGCGAACTGCCAGGAATCTTTCAAAAAGTAAGGCAATCAATGCTTTGAAACCTTCAGATGCGAAGCCAAAGAAAAACTGGTACCCTTTGATATTCTGCTCATAATATATATGTTATCTGGAGTACCTCAACTCTTAGAGACACTGTTTCAAGCATTTGGTGAAGAATTACTTAAGAATTCATCATCATTATATGAAAAAAAAACTCTATATCATTGAACCACAAGTAAATGTCATTCAGCCTTTAGATGAAACTGTGAAGAAATTCAGAAATCATTGCTGTTGCAGGTCGAAGCACCTTCTTTGAATAAACATGTTATTCACTCTTGTTTCTATTCATTTAGATTGCACCAAAGGTTGTCGTCAGAGGACCTACATTCAAAGATGAAAGACATTTGTTGTGGTTCTCTCTCTCTCTCATTAAAATTTGCAATGTTTTGTTACATCCTCTATACATATACATTTGCTAATGAAAATTGCTAATCCAGACCATAAAATATAGTTCAAAATTTAATATTTCTGTATTTCTATTTTTTTAATAGCATATTAGAAAAACTGAAAAAAAAAAGATAATAAAAGCAGTATTTATAAATGCCAAATTTGATTTGCTTATTTCGTTGATTCTCCAGCATTCTTTGTAATTTATTCAGAGAGGTTCGTGACTTGCTGTACAGAAAAACAAAATGTTGTCTTTCTACCAACGATAGATCGAGTTAAAAATGCATTGATGTCAGTAGCTTTTATTATTATGAGAAGTTTCTTGGTTGATATCTTTTACAAACAGACAAACATTCTAAAATATCTAGATACCTAATGGAAAACATAATTTGACTTTGAATAGCTGAAAAAAAAATCATAAAACACTTTTTCTTAAAGTATCAAATTTAATTTTTCTTCCCGTTCACTTCTATTGGGAAACAAAGCAGAATACATCTTCCAGGGTGCTGTCGACGGAAGTTAGCGAATAATTCTACAGAAAATTAAAGTTCATTCTTTTCTCTGTCTAACAACAAATCAAATCGAATTGAAGAAGAATCTTACTATAAAAAAAATCAAATATCTACCTCTAAAATTTGAGCTTATTTGGATGTGTCATTTTTAAATTATGAAGATTTTTAACGTGTGTAAATTAAGCAACTTAAGATAAAAATTGAGGCCATCACACATCACAATTTAAAAATTTTATGTACAATAAAATAAAAAAACCCGAGTACTTTCGAGATGATCTACACGTCCTTGTCAAGTGTGAATTATTGAATTACAGCTATTGTTGTCTTTTAGCTCTTTTTTTGTCATTTGTGGTAACGAAGATTGTCAAGAAGAAACAGAAGATGATGATGAAAGTGC
>JAFIDM010109926.1:0-12452 GCA_023159025.1 Thereuonema tuberculata | reverse complement strand
TATAGTTTTTCCATTTCATCATATTCCTTCCTTGATGTCGGAAAATACACTTGGATTATAACCAAATCAGTTGGTATGCTACTCAATTTAATCAACATCAATCTATCATTCACATGATATGTATTAATCACACTCTGTGCCCAATCTTTACTAAACATAACAGCAACGCCATTCTTATCACTTTTCTCACCTCCACTATGAATAATTCTTATATCACACTAAGAAAATCGTTATTTCCCTTCCATCTAGTTTGAGATAGAACTAGAATTTTTATATCATTCTATTACATTTTACATTTCACTTCCTCCAATTTGCCTATCTTCAACAGTGTTCTTAACATTCCAAGTTGCAATTTTAGTGATACTTGTGTTGTTGATATTCCTGGGATTTCGCTGAATGACGACCTGAGAGGCCCAGTTTCGATCTCCTCTCCTGCCGGGTCTTGTGTTCCGAGGATCAGTAATCTTCATCTTATTAAGTCTTGCCATACTCGAGATATCTATAGATCTTTAATGGAGAAAGCAACAAGAAACTACTCCCATCTTCATGCCATTAGCTTTAAGAGCATTTTCCCACTCCAAGGGTAAGAAAATGCCCTAAACCTTGTTACGGATCACCCTGTATCACAGAGAGAATATACAAAACAGAGTATATGATTAACGCAATCGGAAGCCTACACCCATAAAGATAGGTGATGAAAATAAAACTTAGCTTATGGAACCGCTGGGCCCAATTTAATTCCACAGCCAAAATCAGTTAAATATAATACCAAAAGAGAAGTAAAGAAAGGATAAACAACTCAGATGTATCAAACAACAAAATGTATTTGAAATGAGCTTAATATCATACAATCACACACAACAAATCAAGACCAATGCAACTGAAATTACACATCAATATAAAAGTATATAATAATAATAATACACAAAGCATTGTTCATAAATTCGGCAATTCCAACAGATTACAAATTAAATCAAAATTATTCAAGTTGGTAATTATCAAATATTAATTCACAATAAGCTTATCTATGCAATTTAACAAAAGTATAAATTTAAAACATATTCTCACAAATAGTTCGAGTCACTCTATAAGCAAAGTCTGATCGAAAATTGTTTATGAAACAGACTTTCGTATTAGAGATTATGTCTGAAGAGTTCACTCCTTGATTTAACTTTCCAAAAGAAATGTTACTCACAGGTTCGGCGATCTGTCTTGTTTATACTGGCACAAAATCTAGGATAGCTCCGACAATATTCACTGTTCATGTCAAAGTATCCACAAATACAAATTCTTTCTTTCTGTTTTCGAACAGCACATTCTTTCACACTACACGAACGTTCCTTTATAATAATGGCTGCTCACTGTAACTGAATAATCCTGAGGGTATATGGCCTTTCTTAATACTTGACTGAAATCCAAGAAGCCGACGCCATCAAGAAGCACAAATCTCAAAAGTATACAGAGATATTCGCGCCACAGGATGAGATATAAGTCTTGCCATTAACCGTGTATAGGTAGAAAAGAAAAGCACAGCTGTTCTTCACCTCCTCCGCCCTTCCAAGACGGAAGAGAAAAAAATACGTGTGCCTCGTTCGAGCTACATCGTGAGAAGTGACTCTGAAGTTTCAAGAATGCATCTCATAGGGATGGTGACGTAAACAACGTTTTACCAATGGCCCTTCAAGAAATAAGGGGTGACTTGAAACCCCAAAATGACTTCATATAATCCCCGTATAAAAACAAAATGGCTACACCTTTTCGCAGCACAACAATTCGTTCAAAATACAGCAAAATTACATATAATAATATATATCATCATTTATAGATAACAATTATAAAGGTTACATAAGGTGGTAGGGTTCAAGAATATATAAAAAAAAAGCTAAATAAAAAGTTTTAATGTGGGAAACCTGCCATTTCACGATTAATTAGAAAACAGAGAGAAGAGATAAAAAAACATGGCGGATCCTGCGAGAAAAGATAAACAAGGCAAAGGTCACTTTTCCCCAACTAAGTGACATAACCACACAGAATCGCGTCATAGAAAGTAGGAGAAGAAAAATAAAATAAGGAAAATTAAAAAGACCGTAACAACCTGTACTAGCTCTTCCACCCTCAATGAGGCAGTTGTCACTTGGTAGGGTTGGAACGCTTATTCGGGCGGACATTCGGTCTCCATAGCCACATTAGCCACCTTGGTGCCCATCCCTCACCACAGGGAGGTGTGGTTGGAATTTTCCCTTCCTAAAGAATTGAGACCATAAGGCAACTTCTTTATTAAATATTTTAATTCTCCTTACATCACATAGGCGATATTTCATAAGACTAATCGTCTTACTTTTTCAAGCCTTTTTTAATCTCCTGGGAAGAGAGAACCATTTTCCCTCCTTCCCGAACACTAAAATCACAAGAATTCCAAAACGTGTTAACAAATAAAAAGCGTGTTAACAAATAAAAAGCGTGAATCATAATGTTCACCTCACTTTTATATGACCAATATTTCTCATTCCCTCTAGTACTTTGGGGGGATATAAGAATGTCAATTTAAATAATATACAGTTAACAAGTCTTCTGTGAAAACATTAATTAGATCGTGAATACTTTTTTATAATAAACTAATAAGTCTTACATGAATACAATAATTATAAAAGTATAATTTGCGTTTACATTTTGAAAAAACAGACATGTAACAAAATCTTATGTGGAAACAATAATTAGATCGAGAATACAATAATTATAAAAAAATATAATTTCATTAATTGTAATAAGTGATCGTGAATATAGTAATTTAGTTGTATTTATATAAATATTTCTGTATTCCTATTATATCTCAAACTATTAAAAGTGAAATCGCTAACTTTCAAGAATTTATCCTAATTCATACATGGGAAGCTGTTTATGACGCAAGATTTAAACATAAATCTTCCTTTTCATTTAAAATATGAAATATGATTTTTACAATCGGATCTGGATTATTATCATTTCATATATTACTCCCACAGTATTCATATCACTATTAATATATTTGTCTTTATATTTCTTTATTAATTTATTATCTATACCATCCGAATCTCATTTTTTTTCTACACAAATCTTTATTGATTTTTCCAATTTAGTACCTAACCGTAATTTCGTTATATTTTTGTAGATATTTTCTTTCTTAGGTCAAAAATAAAATCAGAGGAAAAACCAATCTTTGAAAATTATAAATTAAAAAATGGGACCTGACACACTTAAAAAACATATATTAAAGAAACCTCATTACATGTTTTGAGGTCCAGGTACGGTCCCTTTCATCAGATGCTACATTGAGTAATTGGAAACAAATTTTCTAGTTTTTTTGAATTACAATTTCTTCTAACATCTGAATAAGCATCATTATTGCCATAATTAACAACAATTATTGAAGCTCATATTGTAATGCGTAATTTATAGAAATCTCCGTATTATAGCATTTTTACGTCCTACTGAGCTAAGACTCATAGAATTTTCTGAGGTAACAGTCAATTTGAGGTCCATATATTATTGATTTCCCGAGGATCAAATTGTGGTTAGTCTCTTTTTTGTGTTGAGCCGTCATGTACTGCATATTATCCTGTTTAACAGCTCTGGTGTGCTCCGCCATTCGGATCCCTATCTTTCTTTTCGTCTCTCCTACGTACTGGCACTTATCATGCCTTTGCTCACATTTAATGCCGTATACCACCCCTGCTTTATCCAAAACATTTTTTATAGTGTCTGCTATATATATATCATATAATTTGGGATACCTTCAGTTTTAATTCTTTTCATTTATTAAGAGTAAATCCAAAAAGGGTAATCTACCATTTTCTTCTTCTATAGTGAACTTTAAATTATCATTAATAGAAAACGCAAACAACTACTTCTTCATCAAATAACTTCTATGTTTCTGTTTTTTTATCAAAAAGCTTCATCAGCAAACATTACATAAAATAATTATTAGAAACTATCGTTCTCCTTTCTAATAACTAACAACTTCGAAGTAAATAATCATGAACTTGAAATAACATAAAAAAAAACATATTCGCAAAAACAATCATCAACGTGAAAATATAACAGTTTTGTATAAACAATCACGATATAAAATACAAATGACTTGTCATAAGCAATCAAGTCAAATCTGACATTACCATAAACAAATTGACAAATAATTTAATTTACGTTTACTCTTAGTTTAGCTTTTAACTTTGTTTTTCTCCATACATTTTTTAAAAAGATCAAATAATTTTTGTCTTGGTCAAAAGATTTAATTTATTGCACATATCTTTGATTATCCCAAATTTCTGGTTGAATCTAGTGGAAACACACACATAAGATTCAGTCTTGAATCTGCTTTCCTAACCTTAATGTTGGTCGCAAATTCCGTGTCCAAATCGCTGAAGTTCCCAGAGTTAAACTAACGTCGATATTGACTGTCTCACCGTTGGCCGGTCTGCGATTGCAACGGTTCTTCTCCTACGATGAATCCGGAACTAAGCAGCAAATTCCGATGTCTTTATCTACCACTTATTTCCATATGGGGATTTGACATCCTAACACAGATCCATTTTAAACCATTGACGACGTCTTTTCTTGTGCTCCGGAAAGTCTCTGGGTTATCGTGGCAAACTGTCCCGCCGCATAATTTAGTTTAAATGCCAAACAGAAACGACCCAATCTTATTGTTGGAAGGCGAAGACACTATCTACTTTTTTGAGTGATAACGAGGAAAAACATAAGTTTATGCGCATGTTTAATACAATCCACAAATGAAAATACATTTCCAAATAACAAATAAAGCAATAAACAGGGTTGGCCACTTTATTCAATTATCCACGTCAAACGAATGTAGTAATTGATTTAACTTAATAAGATTACGATAATGTAATTATCATTTGAAAATCAAAAAGGCCTAAAATTTTAGTCATATTACATCAATAAGGGCCTGACAAATATAACTTATTTTCACACTGAAATGAAAACAAAAATACACACAAGACAATAAATATCGAATAACCTTGTAAAGCCAAGTAAGAATAATAAACCAAAAATACAAATAGAAAGAAGTGAAAAACTAAGTTTAATTTTCATTTGTTTTTACAACAAGACTAGAAAATCAACCTTCTTCCATAAAAAGATAGCAAACTAGATATTTGAATCGAAGATGGATAAATAAATTGCGTTTAATTAACATAAAATAGAATAATGTGCCTCTGCCACATTACAACTGCCATAAATCCTCTTTCTGTAAATTATACTTCTTAAATTCATGTTCCAAGTAATATAGTTATTGCCGTCAAACTAAAGCCCATTAGTTGTCATCTTGCCTTTATCAAAATATATAGACGAGACTAAAAGGATTGAAACGTTCTATTTCCATCTTTGGTTTTTTCTACAACAAGCAATTTTAGGCTTCGAGGCTGTTCGAATGGCTATACATTATTTAATTCAATATCGATTTTGCACATTTCTTCTTTATGCTGTAGATCTAGCGCAGTGGAAGCGCACTGGGCCCATAACCAATATAATTGTAGAAAGCTCGTAGTACTTGTGCGATCAATCATTAATTTTAAGGAAAAATGTAATAGCCTTTTTGAAATAAATAGATGAGCAGACTCCAGTAACTTAACAAATTAAAACTATTACCTAAGCATTATTATTTACATCTATAGATTTCACAGAGATATCCCTGGAACGAATATATCTTCTCCTTTGCAACAAACATACCATGAATAATTTGTGACAGTTCGTAACTTGTGATAAATATCGTTGCTTTCATTTCCTCTGTTTCTTTTGTTTTCTTTTTCCCTCGTATAACATAACAGTTACCTTTACTTGACAATGCGTTGTTATTGAATGTCTCGAACACTGGAAGAGAAATCTGTCTTAACGTGGAATTTGAACCTAGGCTATATCCTACGGAACCCATCCTATCATTGCTCTAATTATTGTAATAGAAGATGTTTTTTTTACAAAACACAGGATTTGTTTAAAATAAAGCAATTATTCCTTGAAACGGGAATATAATAGCATCCTGATAATCAACAATTGACTGGACTTAAGCTAGTATAAGAAACTCAAAACAGGCTATTTGTTTTCTTATTACAAATGATAGGATTTCAGGATAAGGAACCAACAGAAGAAGAAGTCATTTTCTTGATATTCCATACTAATATTTTCCTTTTCCTTTTCATTCATTAGAATATAATAATCCAATATGTTGCCAGAAAATATTGTAATGTTATTTACTTCCATTCTTAACTAATTGAATCATAGTTTGTAGCAGTGTATTTAGAAAGTTATGTCTATGATAAATGTAGTTTGGGATTGTATGTTCTAACAGGCGGAATAATATCGGTTTTCTCAGAAAATCATTTTCCTCTTAATTTGGAAAACATAATGATGCTAAATAGCAGACTCAAACCTAGCTTAAAATTCAGCTTCTTCAGGTTTTTTAATTTTGTTATTGAGAATTAATAACAAAACAAAGCTTGCAAAAGCATCTTGTTTCTCGTTTCGGCGACCGACAGTTGTAATCGCGATCTCAACGAGAACAAAATGAGACTTGAACACGGGAAGCTGTCTTAAACGTGTAACTCGATACGGCCAGCGGCAAGTGGCAATTAGCAAGTATTCAAGATCGTATATACAGTAATACTTTGAGATACGAGCGTCCCGACATACGTGTATTCCGAGATACGAGCAAGCCTTCAAGCAAATTTTTCCTTTGAGATACGAGTAAAGATTTGAGATAAGAGCATGCTTACAGACGCCGATGAGCGTAGTGTCCCTGTGAGTGATCTAGCACGCATGTATGTGGGTCAATTGGAAGTACTGGCCAACTTTCTTCCCCCCTCCTCCTCCGCACATGCCGCCATTATCCGCTACTGTATCGTCTGTCAGTAAGAACTCATAATTAAAACCACATTTTATGTCTCAGGAATCCTTATATAGTTTAGAAAACTCCATCTACGGATAAACGGTTTGAAAAAGCGGGAAGATGGTATTCTCCGCGAAATATCACCAGTAATAAAATGAAATTTATCCGTAGATGGAGTTTTCTAATTTAATTTAATAGGAGTACAAGATAGAATATGAAGTACCTTATATAGTTTATTTTTTATGTGTGTATGTCTCTAAAGCAATTAAAAACATGTTTGTTTCCATTATTATTAGCACTAATAAGGGAGTTTTTTAGAGGGCCGTAACGGATTAATTTGTTTTCTGTTATTTCTTATGGGAAAAAATGATTTGAGATACGAGCACCTCGAGTTACGAGCTCGGACGTGGAACGTACTACGCTCGTATCTCAAGGTATGTTTTCAGTCGACACTACTTCATTTAAATATCTTCTTTAATACGATATTTCTTTTTGTTATATAGGAATCATTATTTTACTATGTCATTTTTACATACATTTTTACCGGATGTGAAATGTAGTTGTTGTCTACTGAGACAAGTTGAGGTGAAAAATGGTTTGCATTTTTTTTCTTTACGGAAAAAGAGAAAAATGTACAGTGTGGCCGGAAAATTCCCGTACCTCTTAATTGGTAGTCAAATTTAAGAAAATATTTACGCAATAATTGTCCAATGCGTCTCTGTGTTCTCTATCAAGTTGCACACACAAGTTCGTAGGTCGCCACGTCCTACTTATCATTTTTAAGGAATTCATTATGCATGCTAATTAATGAGCAACTAATATCGAAGACTTTAAAAACAAAATTCAGAATTTCTAATTCCAATTTAGCAAATTCAATTGAACTCTCAATTTATTCTCATAAGATATTTATGAATATTTACCAACTTGATAAGTAGTCAAGAGAATGTTCTAGAAAATTCTCCTAGTCAATATAGATATAAGCAAAAATTCAGGACATAGATAAAAAAATTAAATTGGATTCAATTTTATTATTGCTATTTTTTTTCGTCTTTTTTACATTAATTTCTATTCATTTCTATAATATTTTTTTCTAAATTTCCTCGTGTTTTATGTTTTATTAATATACAAGGCGAGAAAAATCCAAACAGTTTGCATTTATAAATAATAACTTCTTTCTACCTTATCACCATTAATGAAAATACGAGAGAGCAAATTGAAAACCTCGAAACCGGTTGTAAATATTGTTTTATAACTAGTATTGTTTTTTATATTTAATTATGTCCGGTGGCTTATTGAAACTAGTGAGGTTTCAAGACGCACATTAAATCATCTTCCAAGTAGCAATTTTGAATTTGCTGAATGAAAAAAGAAAAAAAAAAGACAATCAAATCAAATCAAATCCACATCCGCAGTTTGTCGAAATAAGTTGTAGAAATTGTATAACTCTTATAATTTCAAACCATGCGCTATTAATAAATTACCTAAAAGGTATTAAAATTTCACTGTTGAAACAATGAAGTATTGATAGAAATAGCATGTAAGTCCATTGGTTATATTCCAATGTTCAATGTCTATGCGAATTTTGTCGTTTTCTTACCGCAGATTAATTGTATTAACTAATTATATCTTTAAAAATTTTGTATTTATCGTCTACTTGTTCTTTCTGAACATTATGATGCTTGTACATCCGACGGTGGCAAAACGTTCCCGTTTTCAGGTAGAGAACAAATACTTTTACAGAGATAATGTACAGAATAGAATGCAGAACAGTGACGAAGGATATAACATTGCAGAAATGCGCTTAAGCATCTGTATCAATGGAAGAGATCTGCCCAACTGAGGATATGGTCCCTGGGAATTTGCTCTCCGTTGCTTTAGCAAGCAGTGCACAACCCGTTAGCCCTGGTTGCTGTAATCAAAGCGAGTTCAAATGTAACAACATGATGTTCATTACTGTCTTCGTCATAACGTCTCAGTGGCATTTTGACAGTGTTAATCTGAAATTATGCTTGATAACATATATATTTTGTTACCTACTTCTATTATATACAGAAACTCATGACAATGTTCTTCATCAATCTTCTTTACTCCTTAAATAAGGATATTTCGAATAACCTAACCAGCTATTCTTCGTCGGGTTGAAAAATGAAATAAATTATTTCTTTCTATAGGATTACATTGGAATACAGTAAACAACCATGAACAATACAAGTATCAAACTACAATTAAGAAATGTTTAACTTTCTACAAAACATAAAAATAAACAAGAGACATGAGATGGCATACGTTGGTATTATATATCAACTAGTAGCAAAGCCTGTCGGACGACAGGCATAAAAAAATCTGAAAAATCATTTTCTTATCAACTATCAAATATAAAGTAAATGTAATCTAAATACTGCGCTAACTTGTGAACGAAGCTTCTACGGTAAAAATGGTTTTGAGTTTCGAAATCAACGTAAAAAATTGAATAAGTATGCCAAATTTCATTAAAATGGACGCAGTGGTAACAAAATTATTTGGTTTTGAACGTATGCTTTGTTAGAATTTCAGTTGTCGAGGGCAGTTCCCAAGAATAAAATTTCATGGAAACAACATGGAATGACATAATGAACTAATATTTTCATTCAATTTGAGTACCTTTGATTCAATGGTATCAATGAGAACCGTTGTTTCTATCTTAATAGCTTAATTATTCGAGTTACGGACAGCTTATTGTGCTTTAATTCGCTGACAATTTGTAGATTTTTTAATTATCTTTCTTCAAGTAATTTAATAATAATGCATTGTTCCATTACAATATTAAATAATGTAGATGTCATATTGTTTCCTATTAATGATTGCAGCAACCAAACTCACCTTTCTATAATCTAAATACTGCGCTAACTTGTGAACGAAGCTTCTACATCAAAAAAGGTTTGAGTTTCAAAATCACCGTAAAAACTGAGTAAGTACGCTAAATTTCATTAAAATCGGTGCAGTGGTATCTTAATTAGTTAGAGACAGACCTTTGTATAATCTAAATACTGCGCAAACTTGTGAGCGAAGCTTCTACGGCAAAAATGGTTTTGAGTTTCAAAATCAGCGTAAAAAACTGAGTAAGTACGCCAAATTTCATTAAAATCGGTGCAGTGGTAACAAAATTATATCGAGTTACGGACAGACAGACAGACAGACGAACTTAGCCAATTATATAAGTTGATGTTCTTTAACCATTCAAATATAATTTAATTCACTTTAGTTTTTTTCTCTTAAATATTTTTTAAAAACTACTTCCGATTTTGAATGTTTCCACACTTGTTCATTTGCTGAGGAATTCACAATTTTATTCTAGTAATGCAACTGTCCTTTTCTCCACTTCTGCTGCCTTCCGCAAGATTGCATTACGATCCTCCTCTATTGCTATGATACGTTGTTTAAATATTCGTGTGTCATTTGTGTATTTGTGGTTCGGTCCTTCACCTCGGCGGAGGGCAGGTATTTTTCCATGCTCCATTCTCCTCCAACGGGTACTAGGGTATACCCAGCCCTCTGCAGAATGGGTAGCGGGTTTCATTCCCGGAGGTTATAGGCGGACGGGCGTCGGGCTGACCACTCGACCTCAACTTAGTGCCTGTTGTTAATGAAACTAAACAATTCTGTCTTCGTAGAAATCTTGCTGAAGGTACGACTAATTCCACCTGTCGACCATCACAGGTGTGAAGATTTCCTGCCACAAATATAAAAAATTTCCTCAGTTGTACTACATCTTTAGCTTCTGCGAGGCTAGTAAGGAAATTTATCATGTCTTGGAAATTCCTGTCAATTTCTATGCCCGCCTCTCCTTCAACTACCATTTCACGAAGCCATGTTGAACAGTGATTTACAAATGGTAAGCATTTGGTGCCTCGACAGGATTTACCAGTAGATAACTTAAAGATAGAAATCTTTGAAGAAAATTTGCAATTCAAGGAACGCCACAGATAAGGGCAGTTCAGAATATTAGCCAACCTTTGCAACACAAACTGGCATTTCGTCTATCATTTAGTTCCAAATACTTTGAATTTCTTCTAAACTACGGATGAATGGTATCTTACGGATCCGCAAACAGGTTGACAAAGCTACACAGACTCAATTCGCCATGGAACCTATAGTTCTCCCGAAGCTAAGTTGATAATACAGAAACTGTTACGGGGTCAAATCACACCAAGTCGTCTCACCGAGCATCTGAAAGTATCCCTCCACGCCCACATGACGCTTTTTCCAATGTAAACAAAACGAATTTTCATTACCGATATCGCGATATACTTCTATTGTATATTTAGCAATTTAAAAAAAAAAAACAAATAGAAATTAAAGAAACAATCTATTTGTAATTTTAAAAAGAAATCTTAAGTTTTAAGAATTTAAAACGAAAATAAACAAAAAATAAAACTTTTTTTTTTTTAAATTGAATTTCAACTTACTCAGAATTAAATTTCAATATAAATTTTTGTAATTAAAATTTATTACAAATATTTAAAACAATTATTAAAATTGTACTGGAAATTCTTTCTTATTTTACTTTTATTTTAACATAGACCTGTATTTCAATTTTTATTTTTTTTTTAACAAATAAATGATAGCTAAAACATATTGAAGAGATATTGTCATGATTTTTTTTTAAACAAATATAATTTTTATTCTGAAAATATTAGGAAATAAAATAAGGAAACCCTGTCAGAACAATATATAGGGACTGCATGTGGAAGGCAAATATCACAAATAAATAGGCGGGCGTTGAGCAATACGTCTGCCGCCATTGAAATTGGTTTTCCCGCCCATAAAGCTGGGCTTACTCCTCGGGGGACCATCTCGAACCCATCGAACCTGTCGCCAAACGGCCCGAGAGATCGCTTTGCCTCGAAAGATGTAGGAAAATTCGCTGACCCCCATTGTCCGCAGATGGAAGGCCCGCTGCTTCTTCCGTTGTAAGCTGCCGGCCGCTGGAAACTGGCCACCGGCAGCCGTTCTGTCCTTCACCATCGGCGAATCCAGCCTCGTCGTCGATTAAACAGCCGGCTGGGTCAATACCACTCGTTACCTGGTTGATCCTGCCAGTATTTCTCTTAAATTGCACAAAGCATTAAGAATGATGATTTTAGCAGCACTTTATTAAGGGTTTTCCTGATTTATGTGAGTGAAAAATAGCGGAGTTGGAAGACGCCATCTTAACTCAACTGTGAAGGCTCACTTGATTGGTTAACGAACTAATGACTTTTAAACTCATAAATATCTGAAATATTGTCTTTATCTCCTTAAAATATTTATCTTGAGAAATTACGACATGTTTAAAATGATAATTTCTGTTAATTGGCATTTATTTTTGACAGTATCATTATTGAATGTACGGACTACTTTTCATTGCGAAGGTATACATCCAGTAACAGTTTCTGTATTATCAACTTAGCTTCGGGAGAACTATAGTCCCTTATGTTCTCCTATGGTCTGGATAAGATTTTCCACCATTTGGGGAGGGTGGATGATTCACGAGAGCACAGACTGATAGCGTCATGGATGATCGAACAGTTCCCATTGGCAAATGGTGGATGCT
>JAFIDM010109925.1:0-13282 GCA_023159025.1 Thereuonema tuberculata | reverse complement strand
TGATAATACTTTGCTAAGCCAGCAAGTTGCACCTTGGCGGCAAAATACAAAAGCGTGATGTCCGTGAAGATTCCGAACGCGATTTTGTTTAGTAACAGGGATGAAACCAATGATCACAATACATATTAAAATTACTGATACCGAAACGTCATTGTATCGTTGATTACAATACATGAAACAAAACATTTTATAATTATACGATAAATCTCTTAATTTTTCAGCCATTTTAAACTTTTCATTGCTGAATATCTTAAATTATTCAAATGTGATCAATTAAAAAAAATTTTTAACAACAAAGAAAGTCTCTTATCGCACAGAATTTCGCTGAAACGACTTCAGGGAATTATTAAAACCACAAATGGTCCCCGGAGTCATCTATTCGTCTTAAAGAATTTGAAGGCAACCAATTTATTTCCTGATTTCCTCAAATATCCATAAATAGATCATTGCAATTTGTTTCTTCTAAAAGTAATTTCCAGATCAGTATATTCTTTTAATATCTGACTTATCATTAGTATTCAAAAATCCATATTTCAGAGTGAATTAAGTGAGAAACAAAAACAATGCGGAAAAGAAATTCCAGTAAATGATAAATTGACGTACAATAACTATAGTAAAAGTAGCATTTCTCAACTTATTGTAACAATATTTAAGTGTAAATTTGAATAATGTTTTAAGAAGTTATCCACATATTCCTTTCATGAAAATAGCTATTTCTTTTATTTCGTTTTAAAAAAAGTCTTAAAATCTTGGCTTTACAGGTTGCAAACACTAGATAATGGAAATACAAATATTCAAGTAATATTGCGTCGGAATTAATAGAAACAAAAGAGACGTACCAAACTGTAACAATTGGAGAAGGGCATCTATTCATATGGGTCAGGTACAACTCATCATGGGCACATCCCGGCGGGTCCTTTTGACTCGCCGCGAAATATTGTAATTCTACAAACTCAAATAAGAAATTTATTTACCTTCATGGGGACATAATATTTGCATTATTAAGAAAATGATGTTTAAATTCAAAACAAACAATCAAAACCGACATGAATAGGGTATGTGAGCACCCCTCACCTGCATACGAAGTTTACAGTGTGTGATCATGCTTGTTACGAGGTGATCAACCACCGCAGGGTCCAGTAATCGCCATTCCTCCTGCAGGGTAGTTTCCAAATCTCTGAGAGTGGCTGGAGGTGGGAAATGTCGACATACAGCACATGCGAGGGCAACCCAAAGATTTTCAATTGGATTAAGGTCCGGCGAGTAAGCCGGCCATTTAATACGCCCAATCCCCTCTCTCTTCAGAAAGTCGTCAGCTCTATAGGGGCGCGCATTATCGTCGATTAAAACGAAAGATGGAAACTACTATAATGTCATTTCAGTGAAAATTTATTTATTTTTTAAAATAATAAAAGAAATTCTCAAAAATAAAATGGGAAATAAATACAACTTGTGTAATATGTAAAAACGACGGCACAAAACAAAAGGAAGGAATTCGCAACCTGAGCTGTCACTGGGAAGAGACTGAACGGACCGTTTCGTCCTTTTTAGGACTCATCAGTCAGCCAAGGTTAGTATTGGGGGAGTTCCTATTTTCTAGAGCGAGACCCGAAACTCTCGTACCTTCTGAGTCTGTCATCGGTGAAGTTTGGCTGATTGATGAGCCCTAAAAAGGACGAAACGGTCCGTCCCAGTCTCTTCCCAGTGACCTGAGGGTACGAATTTTTTTCTTTAGCTTTGTGTCGTCGTTTTTACCGATTACTTGATGTAATCAGGCTTGTTAAATTTCTCTTATTTTAAAGAAAACTTATATTTGTAATTTTTTAAATATTTTTTTAATCAAAATTACAATTATAACTGAAACAATTTAATAACAATTTAAAAAGTTTTAATGAAGTTGTAATTCATTAACACCTTTTATTGAAATCGCACTTTTGATTAAAGTGAAATTCAATTTTTAAGTAGAATTTTTCATTTATTGCTTTAAGTTTTTACTTATTGCTTTCACTAATAGATTTCTCTTTAATAATTCTAATTTCGAAATTATAGTAGAACCTCGATTATCCGAAACTCTTTTAACCGGAACCTCGTTTAACCGACATATGCTTCCTTAAGTTTTTTTTTTTTTCTGTAAATAAACAATTCCTCCCCCACCCATCACCCCTCCTGTCGGAAAATCCATTCGTCTCCAAGACCATCTGCCTTCTGCCTTTCTATTGGCTACTTTCTGTCCGACTGAATGCGTTGGCTTTACCGAAATGTAGAACATTCGATTATGCCATGGAGTCCACTAAACGAAAACGCAATAGCTACGACGATAACAGCGAAAGTGATGAAGGGAAGGTGATCGAAATTTCTAAAATATGCAACTCCGATGCTTTTGAATGTTTTGCTAAAGGACTGATGTGGATGGAGCAACAGACTGACTCAGATTCTACAGAACTTATGTTACTGAAAAACTTCGAGACAAAGCGTCTAAACAATGTCAGTCATGGTTAGGGCAGAGCAAACTTCCATTAAGCCAATGTTAAGTATGTATAGTATGTATATTAAGATTTACATTGCATTTTCTGACTTGTGTGTCATCTATTGAACAAATTTATTGATTATAATTAAAGTAATATAATTAAAAACATTTATTTAAAAACAAATATTTAATTATTTTGTAGATGGTGTACATGTTTAAAATCCAGTGTTAAATTTTTTGCGGTCTCCTGACGGCCCTTTTTAAGTGTTCTCTTTTATCCGGAATTTTCGATTTACCGACCACTTCGGTTAATCGAGCTTGTATTGTAATAAGCATAAACTAGCTTCTGAATTGAAAAAGTGCCAGAAACGATGGTGGTTCCAATTACTATGCACATATGAACATGTTTTTTTTTTTTTTAATTAAAATTATTTTAACTTTTAATTGAAATTTTTAACCTAATGATGGTTCCAATATTGATATAAAACTGTAATAGTAGTAATAATAAGAATCATAATAGGAAATGTGATCCAAAAATATGATTGTAATAGTAAGTAAAACAAATAAACAGGGAAGACAGACTTCCTTCCAGGAATAATTAGATGGATTACGCGATCTCTTGATCACCTTATCAGGATGCATAATCCTGGTGCAGTGGTGCATAACCCGCTACAAGCAAATCTATTTGTTGTGGCCCAGTAGTGTAAAACTTAAAATTAAATTTAAGCCTTTACATTGATACAGATACCAACATTGAAAAATGTCATAACTTGCAATAGCAACTGTCTCAGACTTTAGTATTGGAATGTGGGTAGGAAACACAACTAGCATATTATTTGATATTTGGAAGTTTATATAAATTTCATTTAATATTATTTTTGATTTTTTTTTTTGAATTTTTTTGTACGCGGATTGGCTAACTTCGGACCACGCGCTAGCCTGACCTGACAACGTCAGGAGGAGGCTAGAACAGTCAAGAGAGGACGAGATTCTCATCTCGACCAGTTAATATTAATTATTATTATTGTTATTGTAAATGGCATTACGAAATTAATAATTTCACTAAGGGTTGGGACTTTGCAGCCCTTCATCAGAACTTTTAAAAAATGTTGCCCCAGTACCTGATTAAGGGGGGAGGGGCAAAGGGAGCAACTGCCCCGTGCGGCGTGTCCGGAAGCGGCAAATGGGATTGAAACAGTTGTTTATTATTGCATTAAATACTGAAAAACAGTTACAGGGGCGGTATTTGGCTGACTTTCCCCCTGATAAATTTCCTAGATCCGGCACTGTGTAGCCCCTTAGTCTTCCTAAGGTTGTGAACCCCTGGTATAAACTAATTGACCACGTGATAAAATGGCAAGACAATCGTTGGCCGAGTAATAAAATGAAAGCTGACTGAAAAACGATTTTTGGGAGAGAGATTAGTAAGATTATTGTTAAATAAGAAAAATTAATTTAATCCTTCACTTTACAGATCAACTCCAGATGAATTTTGTAAAGGTAAAGAATGCAATATATTTTGCTCGAGTTTTATCACATATTCGGAATAATGAGCAAGTCTTTCAGTAATTCAGGAGATGATTTAAAATCTGTGAAATATTGTAATAATATATAAGTTACTAAGTTAATAAGTTTTATTAAAATCACCACTGCTTTGAAATATATTTAATATTTATTCCTCATTGAAATGAAGGCCAAGTTCTCAAAGTAGTGAGTATAAATACATGCCTGTAAGAATATCTGCCACTTTTATGTGTCTATATGTTTACTGAAGTTTTAGAATTTTCCTTGGCGACCTCATTTTTCTAAGTCACAGACGCAATACAACGACTACAGTCTCTTGTGAAAGAATTTTGGGGTTGATGTGGATTTCATGGGAATTATTGATGAAGCTAAGAGGTTTTGTTTTTGATCTTAGAATAAATATCTTTCAAAAATCAGTTGAAGTTGATTAGATCTTTGATGTCAAAGGTAGACTATCTTATTATACGGGTTTTATTTGGTATCAAAATAGATATCAACATAAAAAAAAATCACTTTCTTTTTTAATAAGATTTTCTTTTTTCAAGCACTTGATTATTGCAATTAACAGTCAGATCTTTAGGTTTCTAAATTAAAAATTCTAATGTCAGTTTTATTCGTAATGTTTTTATTCATAGACTGCTTCTCTTTGTAATGCAGTAAAACCTCTCAAATCCGGCCTAGTGTGGCACCCAGTAGGCCGGATTACAGAAAAGCCGGACTACCGAGAGTGTTCTAAAATTAACTCAATAGCTCAATTTTTGTGAAGACATAATGCAAGGGTTAAATAATTTAACCCTATTTTCATAATTTTGTACTCAAATGTTTATTAAAAACAATACAAATGTGCTTTTTCCGACACCAAGCTCTAGTGATACGTATTTGTTTTGCAGATTCCCCTACATCTAATCTCCTTAACGCATTAAGCTTTAGTTCCAAAGTGATAAAGTTTTATTTTCTTTTTTTCACTCATAATTAATACGCGCAGTTAGGGAAGCAATATAGTTATTAAAACAAAACAAATTACTTAGTACCAGGCCGGATTACCGTGCCGATCGGTTTACCGAGGGCTGAGTTTGAGAGGTTTTACTGTAATTGGAAAATATCTATTGCCTGCCCAGAGCACGGGTGCGACATCTGGTGGCGAAAAGAAGAAATGCCATTTGGGTGATCAGAGGCTAGGAAAGTTAACTGTTTTCCTTTACAGGAGTCAATATATTTCGTTGTTTCTTGCGAATTTGTAATTTCGTGTAATTTTTCGGGGAATATTTCGTTCATTTGTGATTACCAAGAAGAATATATATCTTTTTGAAGTAATTCAGAAGCTGTTTTCTAAAGAAAACTAATGCGTGGTCGAAGTTTCACCGACGTTAGAATGTTTTTAATGAAATTATGAGCAGTTAATTCAGTGTTTGATATAACCACTGTTTCCTGTTATAAGACATCTGAAGCATATTTACAGTTGCATAACGGTTTTAACTCCACTTTGTGTTTCACAAATATTCCGAGTAAGAGGTGATTTTACGCATTGTTTATCACTTTGGAAACTCCTTTTTAGTACGTTCATTCTTACAATTGCGCTTGGCTTTAAATTGCTTTTAATCCTTTTCCTTTTATACGTAAAACATCTTCATCTATGACAATTGAAAATTTTTAACATTTTTTTTCTGCAGGAATTTTAAAACAACTAACAACAACTTCCTAACAATTTAGCTTATTACAATATTCCCAGGAATAAAGAAATAGTAAGTAAATAAATTAAAATTAATGAAAATGTAAAGATGACTTGTAATATTTGTGAAGATCTAAGTTTAATGATGTTTGTAAAACTATTGATAATTTCCTATGTGCAATAGAGGATGCAGCATAAATATTTTCCAATAAAAATAGTTTCTACATGAATTAGTTTAATGTTAATATAAATATGTAAATAAATGTTCAGTAACACAGGATAACCGAAACAATAAAAAACGTCATTATAGTGATAACATTTTTAAAAAAAAAAAAACTTTATTTTTTATTGATTTGTTTGTTTTGAGCGCCTTTTGGAAAATTGTATATTTTTACGAATAGGCATGAAAGGTTGAATGTCGGTTTGTTTGTTTGATTTTTTTTTTCTGGGAAGGCTGAGAGATGGATGTAAGAAATATGGAATTAAGAAACATAAGTATCAAACTTACTTTAGGTGCACTAAATGCTATCATCCTCATTAATAATGCTATGCACTTGACTAATTCAAAATACTTTAATACAATAAAATACAGCGACTAGTTTCTTAGCAGTAAATGAGGCTATATTTTAAAGCTTACAATTACAATAAGAATAAGATTACATTTATATGACGAAGAAAACAGTCATTCAATTTATCACTATATCATATATTATATATTGAATTACTTTGTTTCCTTCGTCTATAAATGTAATCTTAGTCCCATTGTAATTGTAAGCTTGAAAATATAGCCTAATTTACGGCTAAGAAACTAGTCGCTGTTTTTATTGTATTAAAATATTTTTAAATTAGTCAAGTGCATAGCATTATTAACGAGGATGATGAAGAAACACAAAGTAAGCGGATTACTTTTTAAACCCTTCACAATGGCCACCAGGAAGGGTTACGTTTTAGGCGGCTGTTAATAGGTAGGAGCACTACGAGCGAATCGCCACCCGTCTGCATACTGTTATCTCAAGAGCGCAGTTAGCCAGATGAAGCTTAGTTTTTCTAGTGAAAGATGGTGCAAGATTATTTTTAAATAGGCTTACCTGCAAAACTCATTAAAGTTTTCAATATTTCATTCAATAATTTTCAAATTGATTTTCACTCGGAGATTCATCTTGCCGACCATCGGTAATTTTGTCGATACACCTAAAAATAGGCTAAATCCGGTGGTACTTAATCTGAAGTTTATCCTTATCAGCTAGTAATGAACTATCTAATGAATTTATATACTGAAGACCGGACACCTGTAGTCGTTGATTATTATTTTTAATTAGGTATTAAACGCAAATTAGCATAACGGAATTATGTTCAGTGAATTCGTTGAGGATTTATTTATAGATTCAAACAGCTTTGAATGATTCTTAGGGAAACTAGTGCTTGAAGGTGCATTTCATGATTTTAAAAAAAGCTTAAGGGAAGTATGTTTCCATTAAATCAGGAATTGAATTTTTAATATTATTCATTTCTATTTAAAATTCCCTTTTATATTGAAGTTACTTAATAATCGTGAGTTCTACAATTATTATTTTTTAAAAATCTTAGATCATTTATTTCAAACAAATACAATTTCAGAAAAACACGAATAACTTAAGAATATCGTCTAACAATCAGTCATCGGAATTAGGCCTGGCATCATTTGATTCTCTCAGTGGATATCTAGGACGATGATGTCTACGCCAAGAATGTGATCAGTTAGGAGTACGGCATCAGGGTTGGTCATCTGAGGAATTATCATTATCCTCTTCTGCGTCATTATCCTCCCCTTGATCGTTTAATGGTTCTCAGTTTCCGTTTCCTGGTTCCCGATCTTGTGCACTCAAAAGAACCACCAATGAAAATAGAATCAATGCGATAAGAATAACTTTCTTCGACATTTCAGAACGAAAATGAAAATAAGTTGTTTAAGAAGAGAAAAATCAGGAGAAACTTGATCGAAGAATTAAGAAAACAGTTTCGTGTATTGAAGGTAACTCGGGATAAAAGTTCTAGAAACAATACGTTGAAATTTGTAAAAGATAAGTTACATTCAGTAGGATATCTATATTGAATTCGTCAGATGATGGATCTCTAAGTAGATATCTATTAAAGGCAAAGAAATCTTAGATGCTTTTCCCTTTTTTGACCAAACGGTCAATTGTTAAATCACTGACATTAATTGATACCAATGTTGTTGGACAGTCATAATGTTTTACTAGATAAACATTAACAGTATTACAAGTAATTTTAATCTAAAATTTGAATTAGTTAAAAAGATATAGATAATTTACATTGCTTGTTCTTCGCAACGTTTCCGATAGATCTCAAAGTAACTGATGATATAGGGCAGTGATGCTCAACCCGCGGCCCGGTAGTGTCAAACTTAGAATTTGAGCCTTTATATTGATACAAACAGATGCCAACATTGAAAAATGTCATAACTTGCAATAGCAACTGTTTTAGACTTTAGTATTGGAATGCTGGTATATAACACAACTAGCGCATTATTTGACAATTTCTGGTGTATGTAAATTACATTGCCATTTACAATAATGATAACTAATAATAAATGTCAAATCATTAATTAGTAAGACATAGTAAGGGTTGGAGGATGGGACGCTGTGGCCCTTCATCAGAACTTTTAAAAAACTATTCGCCCTCAGACTTCTAAATTTGTGATCCACTGGTATAGGGAATCGCTGTTAATAAAACAATCTGATTAATCAAATCAAGACAACTTGAATCTGACAGATACAACTGATGTCAGAGACATAGTTTCTTTGTGAAATGTTTTATGTTTTTAGTTTATAATCATATAGGTTTGCACTGCTTTTCTTATTGAATTTTCTTTCAGATTTAAAAAATTATTAATTTTATTTTAAAGTAATTTTTGAACGAGAAAATTTTTTTAACGTGTGCTCAGTAATTCATAGTGACGTAATAATTATTAGCCAACACACCAAATTTAAAATTAATGAAATATAATTAACAATATAAAATATAAAAACATACATACATGTTCAGGATCTTTCCAGCTGCCTTTGCGGCCCTCATTTTCAACAATTTTACAAAAGGTACGATCCAACTTATATATATATAGGGTTGGAAAAGTAAATTATTATTATTATGATTATATTATCTACGCATCTATGAACAATTATTACTTTTCCAATATGTATATATGTAGGACCGTACCTGTTGTAAAATTGTTCAAAATGAGCGCCGCAAAGGCAGCTCGAAAGTTCCTGAACACATAGGTATGTTTTTACATTTTATATTGTTAATTATAATTTGTTAATTTAAACTTTGGTATGTTGGCTAATAACACTGATAAATAAGCTATAAATATCTGGGATGGTGTTTACTTTTTCTAAAGGAGTTTTTTATGCTGATTTCAAATCTGAAAACCGTTTTGCTCTATCACGTAAGGTTTTGAAGATATCGACAAAAATTAATTTTCATGGAACACCGTTCATCAATTTTTTTTACCCCCAAGTAAAAATTGTAATTTTTCAAGCAATGCCACACAATATTCTCGTCGTCTGTGAAAATAGTTATATTTAAAATTGTTGTGGCTTAATAGGTGGGATTCGAATGGGACATGCGACATGTGGGAGGCTAAATTGTTGTCCGAGTGATGTTGGACTTTGCACTTTGGGGGAAGACACACGGGAGGCAGTTTAAGGCGATATTATGGCGTCCAGAGGTTGCATAAATTCACCAGATCTATTTGCTATGTGTGCGGCTATCTGACAGACAAATCCCATCGGAAGACTTTTACACCGTTTCTGAAGAAAGCATATGAACTATATTTCAATTCAAAGGTGGATACTGGTAAATCGTGGGCACCACAGTTCATCTGTTTGACATGTGCATGCAACTTGCGCGGTTGGATAAGGAAGGCGAAGAACAACAACCATCTGGCATTTGGAGTTCCTATGATATGGCGTGAGTCAAGCAACCACACCACAGACTGTTATTTCTGTTTGTCGTACGTCACCGGATTTTCCTACAAAAATCGTGCATCTATAAAGTATCCAGACGTTACTTCAGTTTCTAAACCAATTCCACATGATCCCGTCGCTTGTCCAATACCAATAGCACCTACAGAATATACAGTTGATGAAGAAACTTAAGATGTCCTCTTTCATCTTCCAGCAACGTATCAGACCCTGACTACCAATCTAGAGAAGATATTCATTTAATTGACAATGCTGATCTCTGTGACCTTGTGACGGGACCTAGCACTAACAAAACGTCAAGCTGAACTGCTCGGTTCACGCCTTAAAGAATTTAATTTGCTTGCACCGGGTATAACAACTTCACATTTTCGCCACAGACACAAGGAACTTGTGAAATTCTTTGCAATGAGTGACACTATTTGCTACTGTACGGACGTTCAAAGTCTCATGTAAAGCCTTGGGGTGGAACACAATATTACAGCATGGCGATTTTTATCGAAAACAAGTTTGAAAGCAGTATTATTACACAATGGAAACCAATATGCATCAGTACCGGTTGGATATTCTACCCACCTGAAAGAGACATATGAAACTATGTCGCTACTTCTTGAAAAAATACACTATCACGAGTATAAATGGTGTATCTGTGGTGATTTAAAAGTTATCACAATTCTCATGGGAATGCAGACAGGGTACACTAAATACTGCTGTTTTATCTGCGAGTGGGACAGTAGAGATAGAAAGCACCACTACATAAAGAAAAATTGGCCAATCAGAACCACAATGCAGCCAGGAAATAAAAATGTTCTTCGTGTGCCGTTGATTGACCGTGACAAAGTTATCATGCCACCACTTCACATCAAGCTGGGGCTTATGAAGAATTTTGTGAAGGCACTACACAACGACTCAGATGCTTTTCGGTACCTGTGCAATAAGTTTCCAGAATTGAGTTATGCGAAAGTGAAAGAAGGTTTGTTCATAGGTCCACAAGTAAGGAAGGTAATTGCTGACACCCACTTCCAAGACTTACAATAAGTTTCCAGAATTGAGTTTAGGCGAAAGTGAAATCAGGTTTGTTCATAGGTCCACAAGTAAGAAAGGTAATTGCTGACACCCACTTCCAAGACTTACAATAAGTTTCCAGAATTGAGTTAGGCGAAAGTGAAATCAGGTTTGTTCATAGGTCCACAAGTAAGAAAGGTAATTGCTGACACCCACTTCCAAGACTTACTGAATGATACTGAAAAAATGCATGGGTGGCATTCAAATCAGTTGTAGCCAATTTCCTCGGAAGTTATAAATCTGCTGACTATGTAAATGTTGTGAAGAAGTGTATTAGTGGTACAAACAGCTGGGTGTCAACATGTCCCTCAAAATTCATCTCCTCGACTCACATCTTGACTTCTTCCCCGAAAACCTAGGTTCAGTCAGTGACGAACATGGTAAACGTTTTCACCAGGACATCTCGGTGATGGAGTCATGGTATCAATGTCGATAGAGTGCAGCTATATTGGATGACTACTGCTGGATACTTCAGCGTGACATGCCAAAGTGATTTGACTCACTACACAAAATGGATGGGGATGTGAAGTTAATTGAATGATTAGTAAGATGGACGTGTGCAGCGGTGGCATAATTCATGTCTTTAGTTCTGATTGCGTTAATATGCTGTGACAGTCGTTTATGTAACTTCTGTCTAGATTCTCCTATGTATGTACAAGGGTTATTGTTACATTGAATAGACATTGCCATAGAGATTCAAGGGGACGGGAACGGGAATGACCCGACCTTAAATTTTCCATTATATTCGTGTGGTGATTAAATTTTACAATTGGGACCTAACATACTTAAAAGATATATTTAAAAAAATTATTTATTACATGTCCAAGTTCGGATCCCTTCGTCAAATGACAAATGGAACAAAATGGGAATAAACCTTAGTTTTGTAAACTACACTCATTTCTATCACGTGATAATCTAAGTTTTTTTTTTTTAAGTTATTGTCCACACATTTAATCATATCCCACATTATATTGCACTACTTTATTTATTCTTTATAAACATATCCAATTCGATTTACAGGAATTCAGATATAAGGTGCAACAGTAGACCGATCATATGACTTTTAGGCTTCTATACAGAGCGTAGCTCATCTTAGCTGAAGCCTTATATCCCCGCTCTGTCTGTCCGTCCATCGCGAAAAATTCATATCTCAAGAACGACAAATGCTACTGACATGATCTATATGTCCTTAAAAAGGTCTTGCCAAGACTAGTTCATAGCCGTTGAGAATTCGTTTGTAGCGTATATGATTCTAAAGTTGTAGGCCTCCTAAGGAATTCTGATCTTTATGTAGGCTAAAAGTTTTGTTAAAATCTATAATAAAATATTAAAATTTTATGAAACTGAATAATTCAAACTATCGCGCAAATATCTGATTCCCATTTAGAGAATGGAACTTATTCCCAGTTTGTAGACATTTTACTTTGATATATCTCATATTCTTTTCAACAAACTTTAATAATTAAACAAGAGCAGTCACAAACTATAAGAACTCAAAAGTAATAGATTTAGTTCAGTTAGTTTTAGTTTAATTCTTTGTAAGGAGGGAAGAGGAAGTTAATTTTTCTGCCTCCTAAAAGTTGATAATACACCAAACCCCACTTTCCAAAGTTGGTAATACACTTTATTTTTTAATAAAGATGGGAAGATTTTTTAAGAAGTGGAAATCTTAAAATGTTATTTGATCTTGTGATTTCACATAATACTAGTTTAATTCCAAATATATACAAATTTAAATTATCAAAATATTAATAAAAGATGGAAATAAAAACTTTGTTGTAAATTAGCAGAGTTTGTTTTTGGGTTTCTGTATTTACTTTGTAAGGTAATTATGATTTTTATTCAGAATTTTTGTTTACGTACTATTAAAATTTCAGTCTGCGACTTTACTGCAAAAAAAAAAAAATAGAGTGTATCACTGACTCTGGATTAAACATTTTTCAAAATCTAATTCTTTATAAGGAAATATTTGGCTATTTTTTTTCTTATCTTTTGCTATTTTCTAGTGGATTCCTGTTGAAATAAGCTGGTAAATAATTACTTCCAAACCTTATGCATTTTAAGTATTCTAAAAAACGAGAAAAACAAAAATTTTCATGAAACTTGCAATTATGTAATTACAGATAAATATTTAAAAAATAATCTGTAAGTTACTAATAATTATCATGAAACAAATGCTAAAATAAGTAAGTATGTATCTTTTTTGTGCTATTTGTTATATTGTCTAGAGATCAAAGGAAGTTAGCCAAAAAGAAAGAAGCTAATGCACGAGGGGTGAGCAGAGTTGTTAAGAGGATTATTATTGTAATCTAATTAAGGGAGGTTACTCTTAAAAAACGAAGAGAGGATACAAGGGTGTGAAGTCATTGCTTGTAGCGCCATCTAGTATCAGGGATATCAATTACGAAATTGCATTATGGGAACCTTGGCGGAGAATAAATACAAATATTATTGCCTATGGAAAAGCACAATTTTACTGAATTCATTTAGAAAAATGAAATTTCGTATTAAGAACATTATATTTCGCTTCTGATAATACTTTGCTAAGCCAGCAAGTTGCACCTTGGCGGCAAAATA
>JAFIDM010109923.1:0-13283 GCA_023159025.1 Thereuonema tuberculata | reverse complement strand
TTTGTGGCCTTGAAATAAATAATAAAGAAAAACATTGACAAACTCATTGTAATTCTAAAATCATAACAGCTGTTTCTTTGAACTGAGACATCACGTCACTTGATTTGTGATGATTAATTTAAACAGTTTATTATGATGTAAAGGTTAGCCTTGGTTAGAAATTTCAAGAAATATAATATTGGACGTTTATTATTGTATTTTCATTTAGTTTCCTTTTGTAAAATTTCCGTTTTTCTTTTTTTCCATACTAAACTTTCCTTAACGAAATAATTTGGAATTTTTATTAATGTTGTATTTATACGACTTGTTTATGTCTGTCTTTAAAATTCTCTTAAAACGTGATTATTTATAAATTGAAAGTTCCCAATTCAGTGGGAAAGGAAATCAGGAGAGACATAGAATAATAAGGGGATTTTTATTATTATTATTAATTTAACATTAATCCTTGTTCCAACACTGTATTTCATGGGTTAGGGATAATAATTTAATTTTGAAGACAATGCATCAGTTTAACAGACTGAAAGACAGGATGACATGACAACAAGTGGTTCCACAGAATAACATGGAATAATTCAAACTGTAGGACAAAAGAATTTTTATTTTATTAAATCATTTGTTACAATTTGTAAAGATATTTATATATCAATTATAAATGGAAATGTGCATTCATGTTTTTAATTGCTTTATTATAATAACACTTGTTTTAATGTGAGTTTTGTTTTCTCTTCAAACAGTGGATTTAAAAATGTCTGAAAATTCAATTCTGAATAGAAGTAATTAATTTACTTGAATTTATACTTCAAAAACATAATCGGATACATTATTGTTTTAGATTATGTAATTTCCTTTCTTGATTTTTTATATATATTAAAAAACTATTTACATTTTATGTTGCTTATATGATTGTTTTACATTTCCTATTTATGTAATAATAATTTACAAAGTTTAAATACAAATGTATTTGTGATAATACAGACTAAATGTATTTTCAGAAGTTTTTAGAATGATTAATGCCAAAGACAAAGTTGGCTCCAAATAAATTGAGTAACGGTGTCTCACTCCATGTCTATCTACAAAGTGAAACTGATTCCACTGGTAGTTGTAAGGACTGATATGACAATGGGAATCCTTACATTAAGCTGTGCTTCCAGGATAAGAATTCTGATATATCAATTACAAAATATCTGAAAAATCTCCACCCCAAATATTATGTAAGCATTAAAGGGGGGGAGGGGGTTCAATCTTTAATTCAGGAATGAATATCATGTAATTTTGACTGTTTTAATTTATTGTTCATTGGTATTTACTGGTAATGATTTGGTAATTCTTAGTAAGCACAAGGCAAGGGGGGTGTTCCAAAATGACTAAAAATGAGCTTATGTAATACTTGGACAGCCCCTATCTATTCCTAATTAAACTTTAAGTAACTGATCCATTCAATTTATTCTTTATCTTCTGTTGTCTTTAGCAAAATCTAACATGCTTTAATGAACAATATGAGAAGTATTTTAATAATGGGATTTAGAAGCTGAGAATGTTGCTGCAAATCTTTCATTGTATAATGTGTCAAGGGGAAAATAAGTAATTATATAAATGCTCTCAGATTTCAGTAATTACCATGTTGCAAAGATTATAGCGCAGTGGGAAGTGGGACAGGAATCGATAGGCTTGATCATCGAGGGCAAATTGAGCTGATGGGTCCTAATACAGACGAAACAGCTGTCCCAGATTCCCAGATATGATAGCTTTCAAAGAGTGAAAGCAAAAGGATTGTGCATCTCATCGTATTTCCATTTTTCACATACTCAAAAAAAAAAAAAAAAAAAAAAAATGCCTTAATTAACATTATGAGAGGTATTTTGATGATGGGATTTAGAAGCTTAGAACTTTGCTTCAAATCTCTCATTATATAATGTGTCGAGGAAAAATATGTAATGATATAAATGCTCTTACATTTCAGTAATTACCATGTAGTAAAGATTTTAGTGCAATACCTTATCATTTACTTCAACAACAGAGGGTTAAGGAGACACCATTTTACAGTGATTGTGGGTTTTGTTTCTGAAGAGAAGAACATGGTAAAAATGAACAATAGTATTAATATATGGAGAGACGTTCACTTTTTTTGATAACATATTTGAAAGACAGCACTAATATATATTATGTGCTACTGCATTTATTTCTAAGAATTGTTCTGCATCAAAGTTTCCATTGTACAGGGTGCGGCATTGCAACTTCCTTATTTTAAAAATGAATAACAGAAACAGTATGGGAGATATCAGTTTAATGCTTTTTCCATGTTACAGAGATACATTTAAAGTTTTTATTTATTATGTTTTAAAAATGATATCACTAAAGTGGCCCCCGTTCTAGTCAATGCATTGAGATAGTTGAGTTTTGAAGCTTCTATCCACTCGTTCCAGCATATCGGTGGGTATGTTGTCGATAGCAGCTTGAATATTGTTCTTCAGTTGAACCAGGGTCGTTGGACGGTCGGTGTACACTAGGGATTGCAGATAGCCCCACAAGAAAAAATCACACTGCGCTAAATCGGACAAGCCACTGAAGACCGCCCTGCAAGGAGTTAAGGCGTCTGGGGAAGTGTTCGCGCAGTGTGGGCCGTGGCGCCATCCTGCTGAAACCAGACATCCCCCACATCCATTTCTTCAAGTTTTGGTAAGAAAAACTCCTCAATCATGTGGACATAATGAACAGAAGTGACCATAACTGTCTGACCGTTTTCTTCAGAAAACCATGGTCCAATGATGCCTATTTTGGACAATGCACACCAAACAGTCACACGTTCTGTATGGAGCTGCTGCTCATGACATTCTCGGGGGTTCGTGCCACTCCAGTATCGCTTGTTTTGCTTATTCACGCCACTGGAAAGAGGAAAATGAGCCTCATCGCTGAAGAACACAAGGGCGTCGTCAGGCATATTGTCAAGAATGGCCTTCATGCAATTTTTCGTGAAAGAATATCGCGTCGATTAAGTTTGTGCACCACTGTCAATTTGTATGGATGAAATTGCAGTTCTTTATGAAGAATTCGTCGCACAGAACGATCAGACATCCCAAGGGCAGCTGCATGTTTGCGCGCAGATCGCCTAGGAATTGTATAATTGACTGCCGAACCTGCTCAATGTTTCCAGGTGTCCTGACGGTTCTTGAACATCCAGGTTTTTTTTTTTTCTGCACATCACCAGTTTACCTAAAGTTGTCCACCCATAAAAGAATCGATATTAATCAGGAACACGACCCGCAGGCGCGATATTAAAGAATTCCTGATTACAATGATTGAATGGCCGCTTGAAAAGTACGCCTCTAAGGCGAATGCACGGTCCTCCCTTGTCCACTGCATGATCGTTACTAAACCTTATGACAGTTATGTCCCGCTCTTTCGAATGAGCGCCACCCCACCATTGTCGGAATTACGGTCGCTTCAGCGAACGCTTTTCAAAGAAGGAAGTTGCTCTGCCGCACCCTATAGTAGGCTTTTTCCAGAGAAATGAGTGGAATAAAATCTTTTCTCCGCATGTGGACGTGTGGTTCAAGGTCAAATGCTTCACTGTTGCTACCTTATATTCAAAAAATGCAATTTTTTTTTATTTAAATCAGAAGCAACTGATTTATTAATGCTTTCATATTGAAATAGTGTAATTACTGATTCTTGTAATTATCAATACATTAAAAAAACAGTCTGCAAAATATATAAATTCTTTGATGATAACCAAAAATGTTAATTTTATAACAAATGTTTTGTAAAGTAAAAAAAAGGAATTTCCTTGCTACAAAAAAATAAAATACAACAAAGGAAATAAAAAAAATTAAATATTAATGCTATTAGATAGTTTTTTCATAAGGAAACATTATATCACATAAAGATTAAATTTATTTATTTTTAAATTTTATGATAATGGGAAAGAGCCAATCGTTTTCAGTTCATTAAACCCAGAGTGACAGCAACTCATTATTTCCAGTTGAAAATAAACTACTCTTGATAATCTAAATGAAAGCCAATTTTTTTTTTTTTTTTTTTAGATAAATGTGTTTAGCACTTATATATTAGCATTCTTTTAATTTTTAATAAAAAGCCTTTTGTTTAAAGAACACACATAAATTCAATGTGCAGATTGAATTTTTTATGCATTAAAAATCTTCACTGAGGCTGGTGGACTGTTGACTCATGAGTTTTCTCACTAGTATTTCATTAGTTAGTTTTTTATTGTTTGTTTTTGCTTTTGAGGTTGCGAATCCAACGTAAAAATTATCTTGTAAGAGTTCTTGTAGTCGTATAAATTTAATTTATTATTTTTTTCAAATAGATCCTTTTCCTTTCTAATGTGTTTCAGTTCTACTACAACACCATCCCAGCTGAGCTTGAGACTGCCCATGATAAATAGCAATCAACAAAATTGTTACCATGAAATCAGATCTGCTTCTGCTAATCTTTATTTGACTGGACATGTACATAATTGCCAGCCACTCAGTAAAGCATTGTTTACAGTAACTTTTGAGCTTTGTATCTTTTCAATTGCCTGGTTATACTTATGGTGATTTCCACCTGTATTCGTCCATCTCACTAAATAATTATCAATGCTTTCATTCCATCAATAAAAAGGTCTTCAAATGCACCAAAGTTTGAGTTTCAGCAAAGTCACTAACTTGCCAATCTGTCCAGCTGGCATTGTAACATCTTGAACAATTTGCTGCTTATTTGCTGCTCTACAAGATCTTGTTTAGCTTTAATTTAAGAAGCAAAATCAGTTTCTAATCGGACATTTTTTTCAAAATGGCAAATGAAAATGCAGCAGAAAGAAGATCTCTCCGATAAGCAGATCTCTCCATGAAAGATAAAAGTTATATGGTGGTGATGTGGTAGCTGGGATAACAATTAATTAATAATTAATGTGGTAGCTGGGATAACAATTAATATCCCAGTGATCTTCACTGCTTTCTATGCAGTAGCTTAAGAGTTATCCTGTATTAGCATAACATCCTGGATCAATCTGTTTATTATGCAGCCATAATTTCTGATTCTATTTTGAGGGACAATAATGCCAATAATAATAACATCGAATCGTGATGCACCCATCCCTTATGTGATCATGCAGTGTGTGGACATCAGGAACCAGTGAGGTGTACATTAATGCTTTAAGATAACTCCACACGAAAAAGTACAGAGGGTTTAAAGCGATAGTGTTGAACATTACATGTCACGATTACTGTGGAGCAATTTAATGATTCTACGATACTACGTAAAGCCCAACACCTATGTATCGTATCATCGTTCACATCTTGGAAATAACGCATTTCCAGGCCCACGTTTATATGATAATTATTCGTTGTTTTGCATGATGGAATACAACCGTTAAGTTTGACAGTACATTTCAGATACACCTTGTATAATGAAAATTACAAATATATTTCATTCCACAATAATGCTTATTATTATTTACATTCTGTTTTCAAATTATCTTTTTATAGGAAAATACGTCTGTAACTTACAGCAGGAAATATATTAAAATTAAAAAAAAAAAAATCTGATTACATGATAATGACTTATCATGATTTCATGTTTCTTGATTATGAAGATTCAGAACAAGTAAGAAAAATATTAAATATATAGAAATCCAAATAAGAGGGATGTAAAATTATTTAGATCATTATAATAAAAGAAAGACACATTAAAGAACAATTAGATTCAAAAAGCAGGGGTGGCGAACGGGGGCGACCGTCCCATGCCCTGCGCCTGGTTAGAAGTAAGGCCTCTATTACACTAGGCCGCCAGGCGGTGCAGCCAGCCGCGACACTGGTGACGCTGCTCGTCATTGGGCATTGATTGTTATGGAGCCTATTAGATTAGGGCAGCCGGTGGCATCGCCACAAACTGGCTGCCGTTCCCCGCGATCATGTTGGCAGCCACGGGTGGCGGAGAGTCGTGGCGGGGCATTACATCATACCAAGCCTATTTCTATTTTTACCAAGCCTATACCTGGCTGCCAGGCGGCGCAACCAGTCCCCTTAACACTCGGTTTGGCCACCACGCAGTCAGTCAACTGTGCAGTAGTGATGAGAGAAAATGTCGGACAACAAGTCTACATTTATGCTCCTCCTTGTCTTTTAATGAAAAGGAGAAGGCGAAGGGAGAGAAAGATGCATGTACACAATATGCTATCGTAAAGGGAGTCTAAAGGGTTGTACCCTACTGTTTGATGAACTATGCTCAGACGATAACAAGTTTTTTTAATTATTTAAGAATGTCTAAATTGTCTTTCTTTGAATTATTGTCGTTAATAAAGGTTGATATTACCGGGAAAGATACGAAAATGAGAAAGTGTATCATGCCAGAAGAAAAACTCTTGATCACTTTGAGGTAATTAAGCCGATAAACTGTATTTTAAGTTATTAAATGTATTGCATTCAGAAATAGTTTTGAAAGCAGTTCAAATTTAAACAATATTTTAACTTTTGTTCCATTTACATATACATTTACTTTTATTCCTTTTTCAATCATATTACTGAATGTAATTTTGTATGTTAATGCGAAACTTATCCTATTTTGACAAAAGGAAATTGATGCACAGTATGACTAAACTAATAAGAACATTTATTTCCAAAAAAATAATAAAAAATGACAAATTGTTTTACATGTATATATTAAGTATTTGTATGTATATATAATACATATTGAACAGCAAAGGTTCACTCATTTGAGTATCAGAATCTTTATTTGATGTGACTGAAGTGACTGCAGATGGAGGAGATTGTAAGGGCATGTTTGCAACTTGGCGTTGTTGAAATTGAGTCTGAAAAAAATGAATTTGTGGTTGTTGATTCAGTAGTCCTGGCTGAGGCATTGTTTGCTGTTGCATAGGATGTTGTTCCATCGGACGTTGTTGCATACACTGTTGCTGCATGCTCTGTATTTGCATAGCCTGTGATTGCATAGGATATTGTAGCATTAATGGGATGGCATAGGATAGGAGGGTCCAGTAAAACCCACTTACTCCAACCCACTTACTGCTATCGTTGCTGTACAGTGTTTGGGCAGCAGCGACGAGAGAAATCATATATGCCCGGAGTTGTAATTTTTTTTCAGCAGGTACTTTATGAATCTCGGTTAACATAGAGAGGAGAGACAACTTATCCTCATCTGTTTCATCAAAAGTGCGAGATTTCTCTTCCAATGCAATCTTTTTCTTTGGAACTTCAATTAGCTACTACATGTAGGCCTACTATCAAACAAAATTGAAGTTTCCTTTTCTTCTTCATACACGATGTCTTCTTCATCTAGGTTTGTAGTAGTTTTTTCACTGCAGTTTCTAGAAAACGTAATTGTTCAAAGTATATGTACTGTTTTTTCCTGGTTGCAGCTGACCACTTTTGACACCCTTTAACCGAAGAAGTTCTCTCGTGTAGCATGATCGGATGGATTTGACACAAATTGCGGGTTGTTGTTCAACTGCACAAATGAAATCTTCGATATTCACTTTTGTGTCCAATAACTTCTTGCACTCTTTCAGGGCTTCTTCCTGCTTCTTGCTTTTCCCTTTTGTCTTGTCTACACTTTCACTTCCACTCCTTTCCACAGTGACAATCTGCAGTTCACTAGACGTTCTGAAGTAAAACAGTGCGCAGAAAAGAGTGCGAGGAACACAGAAAACAGACTGCTCGGCTGGCGAGAATTACCGAATTACCGTAGGACCGAACATCGAGTGATTGGCTGCGCCACCGGTTGCACTGCACGTGTCGCCGAATGAGTCACCGGTGGCAGAGCTGGCTGCGGCGCCTGGCGGCCTAGTGTAATAGAGGCCTAAGGTTTATGGAGGCCGCGCGGTTGGCGTTGTTGCTAAGACATCGGCCTCTCACATCTGAGTCCCGAGTTCGGTTCTCATGTGGGTTTCGTGATGGTGGACGATCCGCGCTGGGCAGGTTTTCTCGGGGTTCTCCCGTTTCCCCTGAGCTTCTCCCACCATACTTTCTCAGTCTTTCTCTCCAACTGTCCATATTTCCGTGGGATAGTACAATAGACCTCTGGTCGCAGTGCTTGGCTTCTGCCACCCACCTTCATTACATACATACATACATACAAGGTTTATGGATGAAAATAAATGCATTTTTAATATTTCAAAATTAAGAAATTACTTTCAGTTAATGAATATGATATTTCTTTAAAAATCTATATACTTATCTGACTATGACGGGTCATGGGCCGGTGTCACCTAACATCAAGGGCCCCCCAAAATTCATCTTGCCGGAGGCCCCGCACCCTCCTAGCACCGGCTCTGCAAAAAGAATCTTCGATGTCGCCAAAACAATCACTTCGGAAATGTTTATTTTCTTTCAAAATAATAATAATACAACTATGAATTTGAGGTGGAGGTACAGATAAGCATATTCTAATAAAAATGATATTTGCATGCTTATATTTTCCGTGAAATATCCAAAGTTCCCATAACTCGAACAAAGCTATAGGATGGCATCCCAATTTGTCCACTTAACTCTCCCAAATTAGGGTTTGTGAAATTTTTATTTTTCTTTCAAAATAAAAACAATATAATTACAAAGTTTTAGCAGAAAATACAGAACGGTGTATTCAATTTATATATTTTTCTTTTTATTTGCATATATGTACTTAACGTAAACATTACTCTAAAATCGCCCATAAATCCCCAAACCGAAAACACAATTGATTTACTAGTTACGTGATCGGTTTATGACGTCACAACAGCTCCATCCAAAAGCACGGGGTTTTACCAACACCACCCTTTTAGAAAAGAAATTTTTTTCCAAATTTTAGAAGAAATATTAAGACAAAAAAAAAAAACCAAGTTATATTTATGAATATTTTTGAGGTCTCGACTACCATAGATTCGTTTACGAGAGTTGTGATTGGTTAATTCAAAAGCCACTCTCCAAAACCAAAAGATCGATCTATCGTACTGAAACTCATTTCAGAAGTAGAATTGCAGAAGAAAAAATAGTTTTACATTCGCCAACAATTATAAAATTATTTATCCTCTACAACCCCATATCTAAAAATAGCTTCAATACCTTATATCAATCAGAAGCTCTAGCCAACGGGTTCAAGGTTATCTATGGCAACTTGAACCTCAAAAATACACATAAATACAGCTTTCTTTTGTCTTAATATTTCTCCTAAAATTGAAGAAAATAAGGAAAAGAACTCCAAAGGTGGGCTTTCTTGAAGTCTTAAAAATGCATTCTGATTTTTTATTATTTTTTTGGGCCTTTTCTCAAAGAAAACCCGATATAAACAACTGTTTGGTCGAAACAAATTTCAATGCTAAAATTCTAGCAACCGGCCTATCAACAGCCTCTTTGATCTGTGACGTAGTTGTGACGACACCACTATAGTTTTCCCGCCCGTTTCTTGTCTTATCAGTAACGATTTCTGTTCGTCATATTGTCGAACATGTCGCATTCAGGTAAGAAGCCACTCAAATGCAGATTTTGTGAAAAATGCTTTTCACTAAATCATCATTTAACTGCTCACATGAAAACACATACAGGTGAAAAACCTTTCAAATGCGAATTTTGTGAAAAAAGCTTTTCACTAAATCATCATTTAACTGCTCACATGAAAACACATACAGGTGAAAAACCTTTCAAATGCGAATTTTGTGAAAAAAGCTTTTCACTAAATCATCATTTAACTGCTCACATAAAAACACATACAGGTGAAAAACCTTTCAAATGCGAATTTTGTGAAAAAAGCTTTTAACTAAATTATCATTTAACTGCTCACATGAAAACACATACAGGTGAAAAACCATTCAAATGCAAATTTTGTAAAAAAAGCTTTTCGCAGAAAGGAAATTTAACTTCTCACATAAGGACACATACAGGTGAAAAGCCATTCAAATGCCAATTTTGTAAAAAAAGCTTATCGCAGAAAGGAGAATTAACTTCTCACATAAGAACACATACAGGTGAAAAACCATTCAAATGCAAATTTTGTAAAAAAAGCTTTTCGCAGAAAGGAAATTTAACTTCTCACATAAGAACACATACAGGTGAAAAACCATTCAAATGCCAATTTTGTAAAAAAAGCTTATCGCAGAAAGGAGAATTAACTTCTCACATAAGAACACATACAGGTGAAAAGCCATTCAAATGCAAATTTTGCGAAAAAAGCTTTTCGCAGAAAGGGCCTTTAACTTCTCACATAAGAACACACACAGGCGAAAAGCCGTTCAAATGCAAAGTTTGTGAAAAAAGCTTTTCACATAAAAGTAGTTTAACTGTGCACATAAGATCACACAAATGCATGAAACCATCTTAATGTAAGTTTCCTGGAAAAAAAAGAAAATTTTAAAAATAGATATGTTAACTAAACACATGAGATTGCAAATAGGTGAAAGCCATTGAAATGATTGATGCAGTTACCATCATGAGAAAGATAAAAATATATATATCAGTGTTAAACATAATGTGCAAAATTATATGCACTTGCGTCAATAGATAAAATCTTAATTTCAATTTTCCAGAATGAATGGTATGAATAGTTTTTGAATGCAGTAAGAAAAAATTAAATATAGCAAAGCAGTAATATTATTTATAACCTAAAAACTATAGAGTGCATAAGAAATAATCTGGAATATATTTACAAACAGAAATTGTTTAATTTGATTTATTTATATTTTTAGACTACAGTATCATTTCCTCTTTAGTTTTCTTTTTTCTTTTGTTAATTTGTAACCCTGAAATAAATAATAAAGAAAAATATTGAAAAACTCATCGTAATACTAAAATCATAACAGCCGTTTCTTTGAACTGAGACATCACATCACTTGATTTGTGATGATACATTTAAACGGTTTATTATGATGTAAAGGTTAGCCTTGGTCAGAAGTTATAAGAAATATAATATTGAACTTTTATTATTGTCTTTGTGTTTTCGTTTAGTTTCCTTTTGTAAAATTCCATTTTTCTTTTTTTCCATACTAGACTTTCCTTAACGAAATAATTTGGAATTTTTATTTATGTTGAATTTATATGAATTGTTTATGTCTGTCTTTAAAATCCTCATAAAACGTCATTATTTATAAATTGAAAGTTCTCAATTCAGTGAGAAAGGACAGCCAAAAATCACCTGAGAAATAGAATAATAAAAGGATTTTTATTATCATTAATAACTTAACATTAACCCTTGTTCCAACACTGTATTTCATGGGTTAGGGATAATAATTTAATTTTCAAGACAATACATCAGTTTAACAGACTAAAAGACAGGATGACATAACAACAAGTGGTTCCACAGAATAACATGGAATAATACAAACTCTAGGACAAAAGAATTTTTAATTTCCTATTGACTGTATCTCTATTTCTTGATAGTCTATAGCCAATCAATAAATGTTTTATGATTCCTATTTGTGGTATTTGTTCATCTGATCATTTTTATTGTTTTGTGGTTAAATGGTTGTTATTGTTACTACTGCTGAATAAAACTTGTCATTTTCCATTCCACTATCAAAAGTACTAATTCCCAGTATCATCACTCAGTTGTTTGAAATTTTGGGAATTATAGATGTGAAACATTAGCTATCCACACATGAAGAGGTTTGGATTGAAGGGATTAACAGATGTGGGTCTCCTAAGGGTTGAGTCCTTCAAATCTCTCCTATGTTTACTCCTGTTCTCCAACGTTGAGGAAAGTTGGCATTATTACTGCAAACTTGCTTATAATTTTTAATTTCATTTATATAAGTAGGGTTACTCTAGGGATAAGATATTTCTAGTTAAGTAGGTGCAAAAATACTGTTTTATTAAATCATTTGTAACAATTTGCAAAGATAATTATATATAATTATAAATGGAAATGTGCATTCATGTTTTTAATTGCTTTATTATAATAACACTTGTTTTTTGTTTTTATTTGCTTTATTATAATAACACTTGTTTTATTGTGAGTTTTTGTTTTCCCTTCGAACATTGAATTTAAAAATGTTTGAAAATTCAATTCTGAGTAGAAGTAATTAATTTACTTGAATGAAAACTTCAAAAACATAATTGGACACATTATTGTTTTAGATTACGTAATTTTTCTTTCTTGATTTTTTATATATATTAAAATCACTAATTACATTTTATGTTGCTTATTTGATGCTTTCACATTTCCAATTTATGTAATAATAATTTACAAAGTTTAAATACAAATGTATTTATGATAATACAGACTAAATGTGTTTTCATAAGTTTTTAGAATGATTAATGCCAAAGACAAAGGTGGCTCCAAATAAATTGAGTAACGGTGTCTCACTCCATGTCTATCTACAAAGTGAAACTGATTCAACTGGTAGTTGTAAGGACTGATATGACAATGGGAATCTTTACATTAAGCTGTGCTTCCAGGATAGGAATTCTGACATATCAATTACAAAATATCTGAAAAATCTCCACCCCAAATATTATGTAAGCATTAAAGGGGGGGAGGGTTTCAATCTTTAATTCAGGAATGAATATCATGTAATTTTAATTTAGTGTTAACCATGTCTCTCGTCCACTCCATATCTGATTCAACTGGTAGTTGTAAGGACTGATATGACAATGGGAATCTTTACATTAAGCTGTGCTTCCAGGATAGGAATTCTGACATATCAATTACAAAATATCTGAAAAATCTCCACCCCAACTATTATGTAAGCATTAAAGGGGGGGAGGGGGTTCAATCTTTAATTCAGGAATGAATATCATGTAATTTTAATTTGTGTGTGTGTGGTCGGTTCGCACCGAAGTGCGAGCTTCGTTGCCGAAGCATCCGTGCTCCAGGGAGCGCTAGTGTTCCCAAGACGGCGAACCCCTAGCAGACTCCCTAGAATTACAAGGGAAAGATACTGGGGTGGTTTCCCGTGGCCTTCCCCAGGACGCCATTAAGGAATGACGTCAGACCGAAGAGAAAGTGAAGAAGAGGCTACAACACAGGAAAGGAAATTTTTGAAACATCCATGCTCGCTACCGGGATTTGAACCCGGGCGCTGGCACATTGATCTCACGACAGACCGACGCCTTAGACCGCTCGACCACACCAGCGCGGCAATTTTAATTTAGTGTTAACCATGTCTCTCGTCCACTTCATATGTGATTCAACTGGTAGTTGTAAGGACTGATATGACAATGGGAATCTTTACATTAAGCTGTTCTTCCAGGATAGGAATTCTGACATATCAATTACAAAATATCTGAAAAATCTCCGCCCCAAATATTATGTAAGCATTAAAGGGGGGGAGGGGGTTCAATCTTTAATTCAGGAATGAA
>JAFIDM010109922.1:0-13286 GCA_023159025.1 Thereuonema tuberculata | reverse complement strand
GTTGGCTCTGAAAAATGTCAGAGATAATAAATTGGATTTCATTCATTCGACCCGGAAATACAATTTTTCGGGGGGTGTATATAAGGGGACTCTTTGAAGAGGGGCTTCCTATCTTTTCTCAACCACGAGTAAAGTTGGAACTTTTCCTTGCATCCAAGTCTTGATTAAATCAATTTCTTTTTCCTGAAATGGCTTTCATCCACGATTTCGAATCAATGTCTCAACGGATTGCCCTGGTAAGTTAACTTTATTTAATTCTTGATATTTTTTTTTTTTTACATGACATTCAGTTTAAAAAAAAAAAAAGAAAGAAAGAAACGAAATTGCTAAAATAATATGTTTTTCTCTCTTTTTTTTCATCTCCGTGTGTTTTCCATGTGATTTGCGCTAAAAAAAAAAAAGAAAATGAAACTGCCTGAAGCTGATCCTGATATATTCACTTTAGGAGATTATTGTTACACTGTTGTTAAACTGTACAATACGGAAAAATGCTTGCATTTATCCAAATCGTACCGCCATAAAGAGGAATGCCGATTAATTGAAATTGGGTCGGGCATTTACATAAGCGAAAAAGCGGCGGAATTCATGGTGCAGTTTAAACATACAGTTCGTAATTGGGCTATGAATGCTGAGACGGCATTGCGTACTCGCCAATGTCCGTACCTACCAGTTTTTAAAGTCTATGACAACCTAATAGGTCAAATCACTGTGAGTGGATCCAACGAGGTGGGGGTTCAATTGAGTCAAGGGTCGGCATTTATTTCATTAAAAAAGGCTACCTGGAATCATTTGATTTTTATTTTAGAGGGTCCCATATTAAATGGGAAAATTCTATCCATTGCGCCAAAACCCACATGGAAATACGCCGGAGAACATTCAGGTGTCAACACGGAAAAACCAATTGAAGAAACAATTGACTTGACGGCTGTAGATTATGATGTTGTACCCCAAACTCTTCCTATTCCGTTTTGCAGTGATACGGAAGACGAGGACTGCACGGAAGAACTAATCCCTTCAAAGCAACCGACAACAGCCGCTTTAAAACCGTCGAAAACATTGAGGGAATTCGGCAAAAAAAGAAAACTCGAAGACGGCGCCACATCTGAATTGGAAGCGCTGTTGAATAAAAAGTGAGTCAACTACCTGTAAGTTTATTTTTTTTTTTGAAATTTGTGGGATTTCTTTTTTGAAAATATTATTAGCTTAGGTCAGGTTTTTTTTTTAATCCATTGGTTTTAAATTTCTATATTTCTCTTTTTTTTCTATTAATCATGTCTAATAAGAGAATAAAACTATCCAATATTTCTGATGATTGGAATTCTGGGGATGATTTGGAACAGGGCAGCCCGTCACAGCAATGGGATAATGAGGTTGATGACGTTCCCTCTGTCTGGGCTATGTCTGATCCTACCCTCCCTCTCTCAACGTCTTCCCCCACTGGTCGTGTACCACCACGTAATAACTCAGCCAACCCTCCTCCCGTTTCACCCGGGGCTTCAGCAGTCCCCATTATCGATTTGGAAAATCCCCCCGCTGAACCGTCAAGACCCTCCATTACACCTCTATCAACAAACCATCCCCCTTCTCAGGTTATTGACTTACAAATTCCCCCTCAAAGATCCTCATTTCCGCATTCTTGTCCCACTAACATACAGTCAAGGGATCAAATATTTGAGCAGTTGGTGGTTTTAAAAAAAATTATCACAAACAAAAATAATCCGAGATTTCAAACAGTAGGGACAGAATTAATATTCAATATAAAAGAACCATCCTTAGAGCAAATAGAATATCTTTTGAAATATGAAAATATGTGTTTGAGTGAATTAGTAGCTTATTTAATTGGTAAAGTAATAGAAAGAGTCCTCAACGAATCTCATCCTTCTGATATTATAGGGATAGTTTTTAATTCTAATAATTTAGAGCATTCGCTATGGTTGCCATATGCAAGGGTTGATGAATTTGAAATGGACCAATTACTCGTTTTGTTGGAAAAACTGGCTCAATCTCAAAAGTTTTTAAAGTTTCGGGAAGATCTGGAAATTCGTTTTACGAAAGTGTCCTTGCCTCGTGGAGCTGGACGAACGAGCGCACAATTAGAAACAACACTCCAAAGAAAAAGATGTTTTATTCAAATTCGGAATGATGATAACTATTGTTTAGCTCGAAGCTTAATCACAGCAGCGGCTGATTATGAACGCCCTGATAATTGGAATTCAATCCGTCAAGGCTGTGACATTCAATTAATAAAAGCCAAAGAGTTACATTTGGCAGCAGGTGTGCCGTTGGGATTGACAAGTTATGGGTTGGATGTTATTCCCAAATTCCAAGCACAGTTATCTGATTATCAGATAATTGTGATTTCCTTCGAAATGAATAATGAGCCTGTCTTTGTAGGACCAGAAAAAAAAGATAAAATAATTTTATTTCATCATGACAATCATTTTGATGTAATCAAGTCCTTGTCAGCTTTCTTTGACACATCCTATTTTTGTTTTGCTTGTTGGCGTGGTTATAAAGATAAGCGGAATCACAAATACACTAAAAGATGTGTTTCTTGCTTTCAAATGGGTGGAAATTGTCCCCAAGAAAATTGGTTAAAATGTCCAGATTGTTGTAGATTTTTCTATTCCAAAACATGTTTAGAAAATCACAAAATTAATAAAGTGGGATCTAAAGCGAATTCGGTGTCTGTTTGCAGACAGATTAAAAAATGTGCAGATTGTGGCATTGATGTCAATGCATCACAGCAACATAACGTCAAAACGAAGCACCAATGTCGTTCTAGTTATTGCAGGAATTGCAAAGTAAGAGACGGATCGAATCACAAATGCTACATGCAGCCTCTTGATAAGCAACAAAATAAAAACAATGGGACCTTTATTTTTTTCGATTTTGAAACGGCATGCGAAAAAATTATCGGTCATGATAAAAACAATGTACCAATTATCGAATTATGTCCTAATCTCTGCGTGGCTAAGACAATTTGTGACAGTTGTGGTTCCCAAAATTCCGACAGGTGCGATAATTGCGGGGATCCAAACCAACAAGGATTACGACTGCATGTGTTCAAAGGAGTTAATGCTCGTGATGAATTCTGCGATTGGGTTTTCGGAGTTTTCGAAGAGAAATGTGTCACATTGCTAAGTCACAATGGATCCAATTTTGATTCTCATTTTTTGCTTCAATATTTAATTAGACAAAATCTAAAACCTAAAACTGTTTTTAATGGAAATAAATTATTGTTCTTGGTTTGGAAAAAAATTAGAATCATTGATTCAATGTCTTTCATCCCCATGACCTTGGCTAAATTACCAAAGGCTTTCGGATTAGATACAACAAAATTTCGTAAAGGTTATTTTCCGCATTTAATGAATAAATCGGAATTTTTTGATTATTGTGATTCAATGCCTGACGTAGAGCTTTATGATCCAGATTCAATGACATTGGAAAATCGGAAAATCTTTTTGCAATGGTATCAGGAGCAAGTTGCATCGAACACTCAATTTGATTTTCAAAAAGAAATACTTGCTTATTGTATTAGCGATGTAGAGGTTTTAACGGAAGCCGTTTTTAAATTCCGAAATTTGATCCTCCAAGTGACAGGCTGTTGTCCTTTGCAAAATGCAATAACCCTTGCTAGTGCGTGTGGTAAGGTGTTTAGACAAAATTTTTTAAAACCTCAGACGATCGGTTTAATTCCGCATGAGGGATTTTCTGCAGCTAAACCCTACAGCTTCGAAGGAATTCGTTGGTTGGCGTGGGAGAGTCATAAACGCGGGGTTCATATCGAACACGCTTTAAATTCAGGTGAAAGGAAGTTGGACAATTATTATGTTGATGGTTACGATGCAATTAATAAAAGAGTATTCGAATTTAACGGGTGCTACACTCACGGGTGCCCAGATTGTTTTTCAAATCCTAGCCTTAAATATTACGGTTCCAAACAGACACTGAGAGACCGGTTCAATCAAACACAACACAAGGCTCTCGTTTTAAACAATAAGGGTTATTCACTTGTGACGAAATGGGAATGTGAATTTAAAAAAGAAATAAAAGAAAATCCTGAATTGAAACGTTTTGTGGACAATTTAGAAATTGTCAAACCCTTGGAACCACAAGACGGATATTATGGTGGTCGTGTGGAAGGGATTACATTATTTCACGATTGTGATAGTACTCAGGAAATCAAATATACAGATGTAGTTAGTCTGTACCCGTACATTTTAAAATACGGGTTATATCCCCTCAAATTTCCCGAAATTCTTTGGAATCTCGAATGTACGGATGTGTCCCAATATTGCGGTCTTGTGCAATGTAGAGTGGTTCCACCGCGAAATTTGTTCCATCCAATACTTCCATTTCGTCATCAGAAAAAGCTTTTTTTCACTTTGTGTAGATCCTGCATTACAAACAAAGATGGACAGCGTCAAACACGATGCACACACACGGACAGTGAAAGAGCTCTAACCGGAACGTGGGTTTCTCTTGAACTTCAGAAAGCTGTTGGTTGCGGTTATCGAATTGAGAAAGTTTTTCAGGTTTGGCATTTTAAAGAAACGACTCGTTATGACAAGGAAAAAAAAGAGGGAGGCCTTTTTGCTGGCTATGTAGACAAATTTTTGAAATTGAAATAAACCAATGATGGTTTTCCTGTCGGGTGTCAAACTAATGAAGAACAAGACCGCTACATTAGCGAGTATGAACTTCACGAGGGAATCCGATTAGAAAAAAGTGAAATTGTGAGAAACGAAGCCTTGCGTTATTTGGCAAAATTATTCTTAAATTCCGCTTATGGAAAATTAGCTGAACGGTCCAAAAAATCTCAAACGGAATATATTCATACCCCAGAAAAATATTTCGCTTTGTTTTTGGACGAAACGAAAATGGTAAATGATGTTCGTTTTTTCAACGAACAAACGGTTCAAGTGCAATGGTGCCACATTGATGAAGTTGAAATTACAGGTCCTCATACCAATGTGGTATTAGCGGCTTTCGTAACGGCGCAGGCACGTTTACATTTGTACAAATACTTGTCTAATTTAGGAGCTCGAGTTTTGTACATGGATACCGATAGTGTGTTTTACATCAGAAATCTGAAGAATCCTTTCGAGTATCAAGTGCCAATAAATTCATATCTCGGATTTATGACAGAAGAGATCGAACGTGCGTACGGATCTGATTATTACATTCAAACCTTTTGTACTTTAGGTGCAAAAAATTACGGCTATCAAGTTCGGTCGCGCCATGAAAACAAGTCCATGCACGTTGTTTTAAAAATCCGAGGCTTTTCATTGAGCTACGAAGCTCGAAAAACAATTACTTTTGATCTTTCAAAGAAAATGGTTGAGGAGCTTGTACATTGTAGTGATTTGTCGCAGCGTACAGTGGCTCCCATTACAACCAAGCACAAGATTTGTCGAACAAAAAATCGAGAAATTATTGCTCGACAAGAAATCAAACATTACAGGGCCGTATTTGATAAACGACAACTTGTCATTGGAAATTTTAAAACAAAACCCTATGGTTTTTAAGTCTCGGATTAATTGAACCATTGGATTTCGTTGAGAAAACAACAACATTATGACATCTACTTATGGCGATGTCGTGGATTCCAAAATTTTTCAATTACAACACCCATTTGGAGCTCTGGTGTCTGGTCCTTCAGCTTCGGGTAAAACGACCTTTGTACAAAAATTGCTTCAAAACTGTCACATAATGATCGATTCACCTCCTCAAGAAATTATATGGTGTTATGGTGTTTATCAGAAATGGTTTAAAGATTTTCCTTCCATTCAATTCCATGAAGGTATACCAGATTTATCAAATTTAGATTCTCGTATTCCGCGTCTAATGGTAATTGACGATTTGATGGGTCAAGCAGATCAATCCGTTGAAACTATATTTACTAAATATAGCCATCATTGTAGTATTTCTGTTTTTTATTTAGTTCAAAATTTATTTCATCGTAGTAATGCGCATAGAACAGCGAGTTTAAATGCCAATTATTTTATTCTTTTTCGTTACATAAGAGATCAATCACAGGTGAATTGTTTTGCACGTCAAATGTTTCCGAGTAATCATAGATTTTTTTTAGAGGCGTATGATGATTCGACTAAATCGAAACCTTACAGTTATTTATTTATTGATTTAAAACCTTCCACACCCGACCAATATCGAATTCGAACCAATATCTTTCCTGACGAACAACCAATGATTATTTATATTCCCAAGAAAAAGAAATAATAATAATAGTTTTTTTTTTTATCTTTTAACAATACCACAAGGTGGTGTTTCATAATAACAACAACAAAAAGTCAAACACTTTTATAAAAGTCGTCATCATGTCACCAACGAGACTAGTGAAAGCACGTAAAAAACGTTCCTCTCGTAAAAATCGTTTACTGAAATATAGTAAAATTTTACTATCTATTCCGGAACTGTCCAAATGTCAAATACAAAGTTTAGTTCAAAACGGTTCCAATGATTTTATAAGATGTCTTTCGGAATGTGTTGGAAATATCTTACATGGAAATGTATTCTTATCAGCCCATCACAAAAAGAAATTGAAAAAGCATAAAAAAATATTACGTTCCATTGGTACATCTTCTGTGCCTGTTCATAAACGTAAACGTCTCTTAATCCAACACGGTAGTGGATTTCTACCATTATTAATTCCTGGATTAGCGGCACTTATTGGAAGCATGTTTGGTAAATCAGCTTAAAAACAATGAACTATACCAAAAAATTAGTTGTGATTCCACAAGAATTGGCGGCTTCACAACCATCATCGCTACCAGGAAGTGTTTCACGATACGATTCTCAACATCCGTTGATTGAGAAACTTACACTCTTAGAATCTGAATTTCACAATATTTTAAAAGATCCCAACCTACCTGATGATTTAAAACTGAAATTATTAACTCATTTTCAATCGAGATTTCAAACTTTTCATCACCAATATCGATTGTCAAAAAACGAATACGACCAACCGCCACCACCCCATGCAACGAGGCACGGAGCAGTGTCCAATGCCGCCGCTGACGCCAAACCCATCATCCCGTCGATGTTTCTTCAGCGCTCCGCGCTGACCGATGCCGCCGAGCGCTCCGCGCTGATGACCGATGCCGCCGCCGGGCGCTCCGCGCCGATGACCGATGCCGCCGCCCCGTCGATGTTTCCCGCGGAGGTTGACTGGGTTGCTTCGCAATCCAGTCAACCGCCGTCCGATCGTCACAAGTCCCCCTCATCAACCCCTGAGAAACAAAAATTTTTACTGGGACAATTTGCTGATCCAATTCATCATAAATCTCTCTCGGAAGAATTATTAAAACTTCGAAAAATTCCAGGTATTGATTGGGATTATAAAACGGGAGAAGTTCGTTTTCATGGTAAATTAATACCCGAAAGTAATATTGTGGACTTAATACAATATGATAAAACGGCACTCACTAGAAGACGTAAATTCAAAGAACCTAAAGGCTGGAACTACTTTAAAAATTATTTAGATCTTATACAGCCAGCGAAACAAACAGGTACAGGACGAAAGGGAGACGAGTTTCCTTGGTTGACTTACCGTGATTTAACAAAAAAGAAGAAAAAGAAGAAAAATAGATACTATGAATACTGCTGAAAATTTATTTCAATCCCTTTATTTTAATCCTAAAGATTCAGCTTCTTTTGGCGGCATTCAAAGACTTTATCAAAGAGCTAAACAAATTGATTCAACTGTTTCAAAAGCTCAAGTTCGACAATGGCTTCAAAGTAAAGACACCTACTCTTTGTATCGCCCTGTAAGGCATCATTTCCCTCGAAATCGAACTATCGTGGCTGGAATCGATTCTCAATGGCAAAGTGATTTAGTAGATGTGTCGAAATTAGCAAAATATAACGATGGATTTCGTTATCTCATTACCATCATCGATGTATTTTCCAAAAAAAGTTACGTGATTCCAATTCAACGAAAAACTGGCGTTCAAGTAACACGAGCCTTTCAAGAACTTTTTGAAACTGTACAACCACCACATGTTTTACAAACGGATCAAGGAAGGGAATTTCTGAACGATACATTTCAGTCTTTTTTGAAACAACAACAAATTCATTTTTTCTTCACACACAATCAAACTAAATGTGCCATTGTTGAAAGATTTAATCGTACATTACAGGAACGATTATACAGATGGTTCTTTTACAGTAAATCGTATCGTTATATCGACGTATTACCAGATATTGTGGAATCGTATAATCAAAGTTATCATCGGAGTATTGGTATGGCTCCGAATAACGTCGGGCCTCATAATCAAGCTCAAGTTTGGCATCGATTGTACGATAATAAGCATCTGTCGAAACGGAGTTTGGTCACACGGGAACCGAAAATTGGCGATTACGTACGCATCAGTGAAGCTCGCAAACCATTTAAAAAAGGATATCAAGGTGGATGGACGTTGGAAATATTTCGGGTTGTTGAAAAATTGAATCGAAATCCTCCAGTGTATCGTTTAGTTGATTATCAAAACGAACCCATTATTGGAACTTTTTACGCTTTCGAATTACAAGTGGTGTTTAAAGACGAAACGAGTTATTATCCCATTGAAAAAATTCTCAAAGAAAAAGGTAAAGGTTCGAATAAACAATATTTGGTTCGGTGGAAAGGTTATACGAAGCAATTTGATAGTTGGGTTTCCGCTCGTGATTTAACAACTGAATTCACTTAAGGAATATGAGGGATAATTTTTATTTGACTCTCCCTAGTAATTCTAGCATGGAGTATTTTCCCGATAATACACTTACTAGTTATACAACAAAATTAGCTAGACGAATTGAATTAACTGAACCTTATGAAGTTTGTATGACTGAATTACATTACCCCCATTCGTGGTTTAATTTAACTCCCGAAACAGGTGGAAATTTTAAAATTGTAAATGAAAACCGGCTTTTGAAAAAAGAATTTATTGTTAAAAAGAAATATACGAATATAAGAAATTTAACGCGTGAACTTCAAGCGGCTTTAATCAAAGATGAATCGACGCGACGTGTTCAAATCTTTGAAAAAACATTTTCCGTACAAGATACTGAAAGTTCATCAAAACCGAGTCAATCTAACGACTCTAATAGTAGAGTTTCCATTTTAGTTAATCCTGCCCTCTACGAATTAATATTACCGTTAGAATTAGCAGTATGGTTAGGGTTCACTCAAACACATTTAGAAGATGTTGATAAAAGTAAATATTTCTCTAATGATGATGCGGATGCAAAATCAATACAAGGTTCCTTTGTACGGATCTCGGATCAATTGATTGCCTTAGAAGCTCCTCATTTTTCAAATCACAAAACTGATTTAGAAGGAACTTCTTTTTTCTTTTTTGTGAAATTACACGAGCAAGTTTCTTCCGAAGTTTTTAAAATACCTTCTGCTCATTATTCTGATCCTAAACTTTTAATGAATCATATGAATCAAAAAATAGCTTTTCGTTATCCTACAGGTCTTAAAGGGGCTGCTTTCGAATTCTCGCAACTTACAAATCGAATCACCATCAAAGTGAATCGAGGTTACATTTTACATTTAACAGTTCCATTGGCTGCTCTTTTAGGATTTCAAGATCGATTGATATTTCCTGAAGGTGAACACGAAGCAAAGTCCAGCATTGACTTTCGATCGGGTTTTTATTCAATTTTTGTGTATTCCGACATTGTTGAAAGTTCTTTAGTAGGTGATAGTTTTGCTCCTCTTTTACGTATGGTTCAAGTAGATGGTAACAATGGGGATTTAATTAGTACATCCTTCAACACTTTATATTATAGACCTCTTTTACGGACTTCTTTTGATACAGTTTCTATCTATTTAAGAAATGAAACAGGCTCCCCAATATCATTTCAGAACGGCAGAGTTACAACGACACTGCACTTTAGAACAGTCCGTTAAAAATGAAATCCTATCGATTCGATCCTTCTCTGTGTCTTCGATATTATGAAAATCAAGCTGGTGGAAACTACCATTCCGAAATTCCAGTCTTTGTAGGTTCGAGGTTTCAAAGAGGTCACGGGCTAGGCAACGCGTTTGCTAGTCTATTTCGATGGGCTAAACCCCTTTTGAAAAAAGTAGCTTTTATGGCAGGTCGTCAGGCTTTGTCGAGTGGGGGAAGATTTTTAGAAGATATTGAATCGGGTAAAAACGTTAAAGAATCCGCGAAATCTAGGTTAGGAGAAGCTTTTCATAACGTTATTTCCGGTCAGGCAGGAAGTGGTAAAAGTCTGCTCGGAAAAAGGCGTTTTCCGTTTCCAACACGATCATTTATGGGGAGACAGTCTTTGAAGCAAGTCAAACGTAAGCGATCTTCAAAGAAATACAAAAGAAAAAACACGATTCGTGATATTTTTGATTAAAATCATGTCAGTCAGCGGGGCTCAGTTACCTCATTCCAAATCTTGCGAATGTTTTAAATCAGAATTGGATTTGTTTGAATTACCTCCAACACAAGTAGCGATAGACGAAAATACGGATGTTGAATATCATCCGATTGCTTCCATTTCCGAAACAGCACCCATTGAATTTGTCATTTCGGGAGTTGGTGATGAATATCTGGATCTTTCCAAATCAATATTGAATGTTAAGTTAAAAGTTGTTAAAGGTGTAAACGAAGCACCTATTGTTGCAGCCGATAAAGTAAGTCCCGTGAATTTATTGCTTCATTCTTTATTTAGTCAAGTGGATGTATTTTTGGGCGATAAATTAATTTCGTCTACGGATAATTGTTACGCTTATAGATCTTATTTAGAAACACTATTGAATCACGGCCATGATTCTAAGGCTACTCAAATGACAGCGTCCGGTTGGTATATGGACGATGGAGGTAAATTTAATGACCTCGATCCTGCAGTACAGGAGTGTAATGGAGGATTGAAAAAACGTCATGAACTGATTTCGGAAGGTAAAACTCTCGAATTAGCAGGGCCGATTCATTGCGATTTATTTAAACAGGATCGTTTGATTTTGAATAATGTCGATGTTCGACTAAGATTGATCCGTAACAAACATAGTTTTTGTCTCCTTTCTCCGGCAGACAACCCGACCTTTAAAGTTTATATCGAACATGCTTCTCTGTTTATTCGTAAAGTTAAAATTAGTCCTAGTATTTTATTAGCTCATTCCAAAATTTTACCAACCACTGTTGCAAAATATCCGCTAACAAAAGTCGAATGTAAATTGTTTTCAATTCCTAGAGGTAATTTACAAGCTAATCTCGATAACATTTTTATAGGTCAACTTCCTAAACGAGTTGTGATAGGATTAGTTAATAATACAGCCTTTAACGGTTCCTTTAAAGAAAATCCCTTCTTCTTTCACCATTACAATAGCAATTTAATTAGTTTATCCATCGATGGTCGTACCATTCCCAGTCGTCCCTTTCAACCGGATTATTCCAAAAATTTATATGCTCGAAATTTTCTTTCTCTTTTCTCATTAACTGATCGTTTAGGCTTTGATACAGGTTTAGCTCTCAATTATTCTCAGTACGGACAAGGCTCGACGGTTTATTGTTTTGATTTATCCCCAGACAGCGGTTCCAATTCAGATTATTTTCAATTAGTTAGACAGGGTGTAGTTCGATTAGACATGCGTTTCAAAGAACCTTTACCTAATACAGTGAACGTAATTGTTTATGCCGAATTTCAAAAAATATTAGAAATTGATTCCTCCCGAAATGTGTTAATGGACTAAACCATCACGTGACAAAACCCTGGCAGTAGACACCCGATGTTTCCTCTTGATGTTCCTCAGTTCCACCCCGGATGTGCTTCAAAGTGATACCAGCTCATCGTTCCAGTCTCGACAACAACAGTGTGTGTGTTACTTGTCAATGTGTATTGACTCATAATACGCACCCGCAGCAACATGAACAGTGTTCAAATCGTGGATTTACTAAGTCTGAAAGACGAAACCAAAGACTACTTTGGTGGCGTCTACGCAATCGATCAGCTACCAGTTCGAGCTTCATATCATGGATACGTCGTCAATCTTGATACCCATGATAAGCCTGGCTCTCACTGGGTGAGTGTATGGCTTGCGGACGGAGAAGGCCTATTCTTCGACTCTTATGGATGCCCGATGAAAAAATTACCTCTACGCAGATTTATGATGAAACATACACACCGTCACGTTGAAAACCGAAAAACTCTGCAAGGACCTTATTCGAGTGTTTGTGGACATTATTGTGTGCTTTTCATTTATTATAAAAGTTGTGGCTATTCTTTAAAAGACTTTCTCGATCTGTTTGGTCGAGACAAAAACGTTAACGACCGACTTGTTTGTAAGTATGTTCGAACTATTTTTAAAAAAGAACTCTTAGAAATAGCTCAAAGAAATACTGATAACAAACTTTGGGAGAGTGCCTGTCTGCCGAATCAACTATGCTGTTCCCTGCTGCCTCCAGAAGACGAAAAACCCGCAAGAAAAACAGTACAAAGAAGACCAAAAACTTTGTAAACCATTTCTATTTTGCTCGATTCATGTAACATTTCAATAAAATCAGTTGTTAGAGACTGAAAAAAAATTCACTTACTCATTTCTTTGTTGCAATGTAATAAAATAAAGACTGAAAAAATTCATGTATTTTTTGTAACTGTTCAATAAAATCAGTTGTTAGAGACTGAAAAAAAAATAATTCATTTACCCATTTCTTTGTTGCAATGTAATAAAAATCAGATGTTAAAGACTGAGAAAAATTTATGTATTCTTTGTAACAAAAAAAATTTCAATCTATCTAACAATTTAATAAATCATTTTGTTAGCAATTGCAAAAAAAAAAAATATATATACTAATCATTGTTAACTGTACTCCTTCTAGACTTTAATAAATTGTATTGTAATTTGTCCTTATAAAATGTCTCGACCTGAATTTTTTCCCTCCATATTCCCAACACAAACACATAATCATAAAAAATAGTTTTTCTTAAAATCAGTTGTTCAAAAAAAATCTTTGATACACTAGTAAATAATAAAACTTGGATCTAATTCAAACGAAAATCACGCAACAACTTTAGAAAAGATTAATTTTAAATTGTTAGTTCACTGGGTCATAAGAATTCCTTTACTTTATTATTTATATCAGAACAGTTTAAACTTTTCATCTATCAGATATGACCTTATAATACCTTTACCAATCGAAAGTTCTGTTCATTTCAAGAAGATCGATGTGTCACATGCTCTACTTACCTGTATTTTTACTTTCGAGGCCGATATACCACCCCAGCTTTATACCCGAACGGGTTAAACTTTCGATCTATTAGGT
>JAFIDM010109920.1:0-13288 GCA_023159025.1 Thereuonema tuberculata | reverse complement strand
ATTAACATTTGCCCAACCATCATTTTAAAAATGGCTGCCAAAAAAAACCAAAAACTATGGCATATAATTTTTTTTTTCTCAAATAGTGTTCTGTGACTGTCTACCTATAGCAAACTCATGATAAAAAAATCAGGAAAATAAAAAATCTTATGTAATAAAATATAAATAATAATTTTATTTAAATTGGGTGATTTGAAATGGATTGACCCAGCTTTAAAACTAAACATAAAAAATGAAAAATAAAAAAATTATGAAGTCATCATTATCAAGACAAAAATACTGGACACAAAGACAAAACATTTATTGCTTCACTGTACGTTTTGTCTTTGTACCCATTGTCTTACTTTGAAAATGATGACTTGATAGCCATCGAAACTGTTGGTTTTATTTTTTTATTTTTATTTTGAAAGCTTTTAATTTTTTTTGTGCAGTTTTAATTTAAAAATTTTAAATATTCATTACTTGCACCTTAATCCTAATGTTGTAAATAAGTAAACTTTTTATAATATATGTAGCACAATCTAATACTGAAATCTGTATTATTAATTTGTTTTTGTTTATAAATAAAAGAAAAATGCAGAAACATTTGTTTATTGAATCACATTTTTTTTGTACTGTTTCTTTTTGTCATTACTTTTGATATTCTGCTTGAAAAGTCGTATATTTCGTAATCTAGAGTTTTACAACTGAATCTCATTGTGGGAAAGAAACCACAACAGCGATATGCGAATACTTATGCTTAGAAGATGTGATACATGATAGATATGATTCTTTTATTTTGTGATTATTTTTATTACTTGTTACTTAAATATATCAAAATATCAAATTTTGATTTGACGATGCATTTTCTTTAAGTTATTTATGTTTTTCAGTGTTTTGGCCCTTACATAAAGGGCGATAGACCTCCGGTCGCAGTGCTTGGCTTCTCTGCCACCCACATTCACTACATAACATAATATACATAAAGGGAGTATATATTTCATATCTACATAATGGCACTAAACTCTTAAAATATGAAATTAGATGTAGATTGGTTAATTATTTTTCGAATTATTGCATCCACATGATTCTCAATAACAGACATTCTCAAACAAACACACATACATCAGTCAAAAAAATAGTCTAAACTTGTCATAAGAAGGAAAAAACAATTTCTGTTATAATCGGAATATGGGTATATAATTAATGTCCTGTTTTATAGATATGTTTTAAGAAACTATACTGATTAAATATATGAGAAAAAAATATTTATATGTCGTTTGGATATTACTATACTATCCGGAAATGCTAACTTAGGTGGAAAGAAAAAATTATTTACTGACCTGACTGTGAGTAGTTTATCCTATATTTTATTATTTTTCCTGCATTACGGTCTGGAATTGCATTTCAATACAGTAACGATTCATAATTAAATATGATTATGGGTTTTCTTATCCAGTATTTTAAAGTATACAAGGTGTACCTGAAATGCACTGCCAAACTTAAAGATTGTATTCAATCATGCAAAACAACGAATAAATGTCATATAAACAAAGGTCTGGAAATGCTTTATTTCCAAGATAAGAACGATGCAACAAAACAGGTGTTGGCCGTACAGTCGCTCAGTTTCACAAAAAGTGTACGAAATGTCCTCCACCGACCGCAATGCACGCAACAGAACTTCGTTCCAACGACTGCCGAACACGATCGAAGATGCCAGGTGCACGTCGAATTATGTTGCACCCATCCACTACGCGCTTATGTAGTGCGTAGGCGTCAGGAACCGGTGTGATGCTTTAAGGTAACCCCAAACGAAAAAGTCCAGAGATTTTAAATCAGGGGAACGAGCAGGTTATGATGTTGGTCCCCCTATTCCAATCCAACGGTCAGGATAACGTCGCTTCAGAAGTCGCCCATATCTTGGAAATAACGCATTTCCAGACCCATGTTTATATGACATTTATTCGTTGTTTTGCATGATTGAATACAACGTTTATGTTTTGCAGCACATTTCAAATACACCCTGTATAATTATTGAAATAATAATAAAATTTTCCTTGGTGGAAAAAAAGATGATTTCGTTTCTCGACATTTTAATAAAAGTTTGAAGTATTTAATTATTAATTTTAAAATATATTAAATCGCTTTATGCTCTCATACAACAATTCTAAATTCCGTTTTTCAGATAATATTCTATATTTTATATTAAAACACTGATAAAACACAAAATTCTTTAATTTGGGAATGAATAACACAATCCATAATTTTTTTTAAATTAATAATCAAATTTTAATGTCACATTACTTCTTAAATACGAGCAAGATACAAGAAATTTTTTTATACGTAATTTCTTTTTTTTTTATTTATGTCAGAACATCTGTTAGTTTTAATATTAATTCAGTTTGAAAGTTTGCAAAATTTTCTCCAGTTAACGAACTAACCAAACGTATGAAAGTTAAAAATAGATTTTTCTAATAAATCCTTCACTTGAGTGCTTTTACTTTAAGACAGCTTTCTTATCAAGGTCTTCTGATTCTTAGAAAGAGAATCAGGAACATCAATTTTGAATTCTATTATTAAGTCACCTCTTCTGGTTATGTTTCCAGGATACGGCATGCCTTCGTTTCGAATAACTTTCTTAAACTGAGGACTGAAAAGTAAACAGAACAACAAAGTTACTACCACAGACTATAAATACTATAAAATGCAATTGTATGGTTTTTTTGCTAGGATTATTTCCAAAACAAAATAGTGTAATGTGTAACTGCTATTCTTAGAAGTATTACGGTTGCATTTAAGCCTAAAGTTCATATTTATGTTTTATTTTAAGTTTTGAACTTTGGAATAATGTTTATAAGTAATGAAAAACTTGTAACTGCAGTTGCAAAAGTACAAAGGGAATAGAAGATAGTTAGAGAAAGATGTGCACTGTTATGTATTTTATGTAAAGTTATGGAAGTTTATGTATTTTGTAATGCTGACATGATAAGGATTTTATAGGGAAAGTTTGCCATTGAATTCCTTTTGATTGGTTGGTGGTGATGGAGCTCTTTTTTTGTATGTAATGGTGATCAAACTATCTATGTCAGAAGAATAAATAGAGCTATCTTTTTTTTTAATGCATAAATTTCCGCACACATTTTTTTCTTAGGTTGCTGCTCTGATGATTTCCCTATGACAGCTATTGTTAATTTGCTAATTCAGTCGTTAACAATAGGTAAAATATCGTTTCTAATGTACACCTTTAAGTATTTTTCTGAGAGTGGTAATATCTAAAATCTTGCAGAGGAAGATGACCTAACCTAACCTAACCTAACCTAACCTAATCCATTCATAGATTTCTTGTAGACTTTTAACAGTGCTACAAATACTGGACGATAAATGTATCCAATTCCTCCATCTTTCTTCTTTTGTGGCTAAATTATATCCAAATCTTTGAGATCTTTTAAAGTGAATGCTTCAGTTGAGGACTAAACTTTTTATTTTCAATTATATTCTAGAACCTGCCTCCCAGGTAAGTGGATTATATCCAATTTTTCTTTCTTTCTTATTTTTCGAATGTTTCTTAATCTTACCCAGATCTTTGAGGCTTCTTAAAGCTTTGAGGCTTACAACGTGGACTGGACTTTAATTTTCAGTTAGATTTTGGGACAACCCATCTCATCTCTTCTGAGCAAAAGAGATATCCGTAAACAGTGCCTGTCACCTGTAGAGCGTCCATCCAGTAGGGCTTCGACCTTTGACATTTACGACCAGTCTGCCTCTGACCCATAACCCTTTTTAACCGACATGTTATATAAGAGATACTTAATTTCGTATCTTTATCTTTATAAATCGGAATAGCAGCAATTAGTGGATAACAAACTGGAGAACCTGTAGACTGATGATAATTCTAATTAATTCCTTTAATGACGCACTTTCGTGCTCAACATATTAAAACAATACTTCACTATATTTCTTGTGGATATATAGTGGATTCTATATTTAAATCTGTCACTCCCTATACCATAATTTTTTTTTGATTTAAAAGTAAATGTTGTTATTAGTATTATTTAAAGTAAATATTTAAAGAATATTTAGAAAACATTTTGCATATTTACGTAATTATTCGAACAATGGGTACTTGAAGAACCCGTCCATCAATTGTGGGTATATCTAAAGTACATCCTGTGAGAGCTTTGCCAAGAGGAACTGAAGCCACATATATGAGATCATGGGCGCAGCGACGGAACTTGCTGTGAGGTTTCTCCTTCAAATTGAAGATTATGTCAGCTAAAAAATAAAGCCTATTATTAATTTTTAAAGGAAACGTCTTTAATTTACATTATACCAAAATGATTTTTCACCTTATCAGAAATTATCTTTTATTTAATTTGTGCAACTCCTATGTAAGTCTATTTCATTGAAACATAGGAGTGATTCTAAAACTAAATTGTTTTAATATACTTATAATCTATGTTATTTAATATTAAAATTACTTTTTAATAATAATAATAAGATTTTTCGCTCCCTTAAAAAGACTGGCTTATTGAATAATACCCGAATGTCTATCTGAAATAACTATCCTAATGTATCAATATAAGATTGCCTTTTAAGCAATTGAATTTGTTAACAATAAAATATTCTTATTTTTGATTAAAATTAAGTAGATAGTGACAATCAGGTAATTGAAGATATTACACAATGTTCTTTTTTTTTTGGTTTTTAATATGAGAAATAGAAAAAAACTGAAAAACAAAACCAAATATTACCTAGTTGAGTTGTTTAATTTTTTGGATTGCTTAGAAGCTATTACCAGAACTAAGAATTTATTAGCAAATGCAGAAAGAAAATTGATATATATGCAGGAAAGGTTATGGCACTAATTGTGTTTGTTACCAAATCAATTGTGTTTTTACCTTAAGTCATAGGTATAACATTGTGAGATCTGTTTTGTACTCAGACTTTTACGACAATCGTTGATAGTGAAGTGCTTTGTGTGGAGTGTGGCATTGTATGGGGCAGAAACATGAACATTACGACGAAGTGAAGAGAAACGACTAGAAGCATTTGAAATGTAGATATGGAGAAGAATGGAGCGTGTGAAATGGACAGACAAAATAAGAAATGAAGCTGTGCTAGAAAGAGTGGGTGAATAAAGAATATTGCTGAAACTGATTAGGAAGAGAAAAAGAAACTGGTTGGGTCACTGGCTGAGAAGAAACTCCCTAATGAAGGATGCACTGGAAGGAATGGTGAACGGTAAAAAAGTTCGAGGCAGAAGAAGATTTAAGATGATCGACAACATTATGGTAAATGGATCTTATGTGGAGTCGAAGAGGAAGGCAGAAAATAGGAAAGATTAGAGAATGCTGGATTTGCAGTGAAGGACCTGCCCTTGGCAGAGAACTATGAAGGAATCTTGATCTGAATTTGTCATTCTCCCCTTGCTTATCAATTGAAATGACATCCACAGGGACTTACAGCACACGATGGACTTTGCAACGAAGAAAAATGTTTTAATAACGAAATATAGACATTAAAGTAACACAAAGTTAAACATGCTGGTTATTTTGATTGATATCAAAAAACGATTTAGAATGACTATCACATTGATAAATCTGAAGTAAGAAAGTCATGTGTGAATAACATCTGGAAACTCAGAAGAAAAAAAAAATTTTTCCAGTTCCTTAGAAAAAAGGATATTTAATAAGATTATAAAAATTGCTGGTATATGTAGATGATAAAATTTACATATTGTAAATGGTAGAAATGTTATATAGTCAAATCCTTCATGCTATTAGTACAATTTTTGGTGTAGGTACTTATTGTATAGTTTCTATTCAACAATTTTGTGTTTGAGAAGTGGTTTGTAAAGAAATAATAATTGTCTTTCGTATTTGTTGTATATAATAATCAACGCATTTAAGAATATCATTTTGCAAGAAGGACATGAAAGTTCATGTTTTTTCATGAACTTTCATGCCCTTCATGCAAAATGATAGGCTATTCTTAAGAGAGATGATTATTATATACAACAAATAAATTAAATTATAAATAACATAGTTACCCAAAATGGCTAAATATATGGTAAATATACGGTACATGTTTTAATAAAGGTTGTCTTCAAAAATATTGTTTATTTCTTAAATAAAAATTTTAGTATTCCGAAAATAATTTTTGAAGACGTTACCTGGGATTTTATTAGGTCCTTGGTCTCCTTCTTCTGGAAATGTTATTCTTGTTCCTTCAGGCCATCCAGGTTTAATAATGATTGTTAAAATCTTATCTTTCATAATTGTATTCAGACCAGTTTCGTCCAGAACCTGTGGAAATATTATAATTAGAAGAATAAAATGCATCTACATAGGCTTTGGTCTTGTTGCTTCAACTGTTAAAATTTTTAGAAAATATTGATGAAAATTTCGGGATTTGTTTAATTAAATTTAATTGTTTTCTACATTTCTAAGATTTATTTCTTAAAATTATAATGATAACTATTAAACACTCCGAAATATAAAGCCTGACTGTGTAATACCTTTTTTTTTGGTGTTTTATAACAAACGTATTTAATTAAAAATTATTTTCGTAATTCAAGAATATCTGAAAAAATGCTTCTGATTAAATATTTTTCATTCTTTTTTCACGGTAAATGTAAGTGTAGTTTATGGGAGGGAATATAAACAGCAGCGTTCTACACAGCAATGCTGTATACCCAATATCTCATTACATTGTTACTGAATTTGTCGTGGAAAACTAATATACTTACCTTTGACTATAATCCGTTAATACAAGCTTTTTTAAAACAATTCAGTATTAGACTGATCTCTAGGGGATGGTTTAGTCACTCTCTTATTTTCTTCTGTTAGAAAAGTAACGTGTAATATCGTCACATAATTCTTTTCTGTTATTTATTATGGAGATTTTAATTTCAGAAAGTCGTATTCTAGATTTGTTCCAATCCCTAACAGGTTAGATCTACAGGTGTCCGAAAAAGTCTGGATTTGTATTATACTAGCCAGCTTATGTCTCTTCGCTCCGGAAGCGTTGCATATGTAACGTAAAAAAAAACAAAAAATAACCGCTTTATTTATTTAGCAAATTAGTATCGAGATCGGAGAATGAACGACTTTCCAGCCCTTTGTGGCCTACTCCACATCCCATCATTTGAAATCTTCCCCAGATGGTAAAAAAATCACGTCACCAATTACTGTTATATTCTAAATTAAAGTTTAAATTTAAAAAAAAAATATCCAACCTATTAATTAATCAAATCGTGTATTTACACATCGCATAATAGAATTATCATGTAACTCGTAAGTTATACGAGTTCAGCGCCTGCAAAAAAGCTTTTAAACGCACTTTATTTAAAATTGCGGTGCCCTTTGAGGCCTTCTCCACACCTACATCACTTGAAACCTTCCGCAATTGGTAATAACGCACGTGATCTTTAGAAATTAATATTATATTCTAAAGTAAAGTTTAAATTGGAAACAAAAAACAATTGGAAACAATATCCAACATATCAATATCCCTATCGTATATTTATCACCGTAGACATCGCATAATAGAATTATCAGATAACTCGTGAGCTAATCAAGTTCCGCGCCTGCGAAGAACATCCTTAAACGCACTCGATTTAAAACTGCGATGGAGCCATCTATCGACAGCTTTTCATTTTGGGTAGTTTTGGGACTTTTTCATTCATCCCATGCTTACTACTTGATGGACCGAGATCAAAAGTATACTATATCGTTTTCCGTGTCGTAGACTATTTGCATGCACATTTTATTCTGATCCGTTGTGCCGTTGAGGCGTGATTCAGCAACATACAAACTTAACAAATTTTCACTTGTATATATTAGTTAGGATATGTTTGAGATTTGTATTATATATGCTTGATCTCGGATTTTTAAAACATATAAATATGGCTTTAGAAATCTTCAAAATACAAATTTCAATAGGTTAAGATCAAGTGCTCGTGGTGCGCACTACACTAATAAAGAAAAGTATATATTTTTCATTGGTTCCAGACTTTCGGATACCCTTTAGTTCAATCTACTCGAATTTAAATCCCGCTGTATAACCGAAATGGAGAAAAATTATTCAAATAGGTTAATTGAAGAATCTATAATTTCTAGATTCATGTTTAGATCGATATAAAGAAACATGATTCCCAAATCATTGCAGTTCTTTAATACTGACCCGTTTGAATGGAGTGAGAAGACATTTTTGCAGACATTTTTCTTTACGCTAACAAGGGAAACAAGATTTGGGAGTTTAGGCAAATGGAATGGCCAGTTTTCCTAATTATTCAATTCTACGGAAAGTAATTATTTAATTATAGTTTTAGTTGTTAAAGAGCTTACTTATCTTAATTTCCGAATATGATCTTGGAAACTCTTTTTCTAGTTATAATGACAGAAAAAAAATAGTAGTAGTTTGACGACCTCTAGCGGACGAAGTATATTTGCTCAATTTAAGATTTTGAATTTTCGACATTTTGATCAATTAAGCAATAATAATCGCATAATATTGCGTGTATATATATAAAGATATACACTCAAGTTTGTGAAAAATGTAACACCATGAAAGAAAACATAAAAATGAAGTGAAACTTATAGGAAATGTAAAGCAGGTATGATATGTAAAGGATTAAAAATTGGGAATGATTGCGCATGCCTAGACTCAGCAGCGCCATTTGAACTGTCGTGTAAGAGCGTATAAGTGTTTGTTATTCCAGTTGTGTTAAGTAGTTTCTCATCGTCAGTGAGCTGTGCACATGCCTACTGGAGTAAATATGCCTTACAAGCAAGATACGGAGTTTGAACGGGGTCGAATGATCGGCTTGCGTGAAGAAGAGTTTTCTTACTACGAAATTAGAGCTTTTTCGGAGCATAATTCCACGACAGCGATGAAAGTTTGGAAGCAGTGGATTGACGAGAACAGGACGAGTCGAAATCCCGGAAGTGGAGCATAACATGTGACGACATCACTGCATGATAGACATCTCTTTTGCATGGCAGTGACGGACAGTTCGGCTTCTTCTCGAATGGTAGAACAACGTTGGAAGCTGCAACAGGTCGACCATTGTCTGCTTCCACGGTTCGACGGCGTCTACTGCGCAGAGACAGTGTGCATGCATTGCTTTGCAGAGAATTCCCTTGAGCCTGAACCATCGATGCCTCAGGCTACAATGAGCTCACGAACACACCCACTGGCATGCAGATTGGCACCATGTCATGTTTTCGGACGAGTCCCACTTCAACTTGGATTACAGTGATGGCTGCATACGCATTAGACGATATCAAGGTGAACGTCATCTATCAGACTGTATTGTCCAGCTTCGTGTGCACGAAAGATAGGCGTGATGGTTTGGGAAGTATTTGGGTATAATAGGTGATCTCACCTGCTAGAATTGTGGACACTCTCAACAGCAAACGCTACATCAGGGAAGTTGTGGAGACTGAAGTCATACCCTTCCTTTATCACACTTTTGGAGCCATGTTCCAACAAGACAACGCCCGATCAGATATTGCCAGAAATGTCCAGGCTCCACTTTTTCCATGGCCTGCTTGTTCGCCCGATATTTTACTTACTGAACATGCTGGGCTCTCATTGTCATTCAGCAGCGGATTCCGATGACCTGTGGACTCGGATAGAAGCAGCCTGGCAGGTGATACTCCAGGAACACAACCAGGACCTGTTTGATTCGATGCATCTCGTGGAGGCTTTACAGCATACTGAGCTTTTGCAAATATTGTTGTTGCATTGCTCTGAAACTTTAATGTTTTTCGTTTCAACGATACCCCAAATGTCCAATGTTCTAATTTGAAAATTCAAAGCTGACCCCAATTTCTCCCACGTCCGTTTTCGAACTTACCATTAACAATCAACCATTCGATTTTTTTTTGGTTCTAACTGGTAATGAAAATTTTCCCGCGAAAATCCTGTACCCCCGTTGTTTCTAAGAAAACAGGTGCTTTTCGATCACCCTGCATTATTTAGAAATTAATTGACCAAAATATTGAAAATTCAATTTTTTTTATTAAAAGGGTGTTACCATTTCCATTCCTGCTTCTATTAATTTTTTTTTTTTTACCAAAATTTATCTGTTACCTCCCTTGTAAGTCTTGCTATTCAAGCTTGAACAATTAAGTACAAATTATAACATATAGTCATACAAGTATACCTCGAGATATAATTCACACTTACGACAAAAGTCTTATAAAGCCTACACAAATCCTTTAGAGTTACATCTGAAAATGGTCTAGGCGTAAGTTTCTGTGTAAAGAAACCAATTGCGCTTGCAGCTGTATAATGATACTGTACATCTAAGTTACAGATGTATGTACTCTTTATTTTTATATGTTAATATTAACAGTCTCTCTATACTGCTAAAATATATCATATTATATCTGTTTTAAAATTTCCATTATTGTGGTATGATGATTATTTAACTAGTGGGCATGTACTGTACTATAAGTACATAATTTCCAATAACAATGATATATTTGCAGTATTTTTGCGTTTTATATATTATCTATAAAAGTTAATTTCAAATATATAACTTAGTACTGCGCTGTGTATATCTGACTTCTCAAATTACAATTTTCGACTTACGACCTTTGGTCAGAAATGCAATCCTTTCATAAGTTGAGATATAACCTATATCTTTAATTACATTTTTAGACGAAGAAATTATTCAGATTTATTTACATATAATTTGTGAGTAGATGATTAAAACTTACCCTGCGGGAGATTTTCATTTTTTTCATACATCCATGAAACATTTCTTCTAAACTTAATAAAAGATCCAGTTCAATGGGTGGATCCTTCACTTTCCTCTCTTTCGTTGGAAGGCCTCCAAAAACTAGATGACCTGATGCGTCTTTATGATATTCTGAAAAGAAAAGAAAAATGGATTAATTTTAATGTATTTCATTGAAATTAAAATAGAGATGTTCTTTTAAATTTTGTTGAAATGGATACATGATTTCGTTTATTTGATTTAACAAACAAATATAATAACTAGAAATTTGCGGGAAGATAAAGTGCATTAGCCTTAAGTGGCGCAAATAGAATTAAAGTTGTGGGGGAGGGGGGGGGGTTGTTGTAAAATGTCCATTCAGATGTAGGTCTATTTAAAAATAAATTGTTTCAAGCATCACTTTCCAAAATAATAAGATACAAGATCTCTTCTCGTTTTTTATTTATTTCTTGTCTTTTTTTTCTTTATTTATTTTTGAGTTCGGGTGGGGCTTGAACCCCCTGAGCCCCCCCCCCCCCATCCCCCGGGTGCGCCACTATTAGCCTAGAATGCCATTTTAAATGTTCATTAAGAAGCACTTTCCTAATAAAAATTTAATCACCCACCGATAACTTTTTAAGGTATTTTACTTAACGTACTTGGTTAGACGATGAAATTAAATGAAGTTTTTTAATTTTATAATTGAATTTAATTTAATATTAGCGTATGGTGATTTTAGTTTGGAATCCATTTATGAAAAAGTAACGATTATATATTGTTTTTGTTTGATTATTTTTCTGGAAGGTGGATAGTAATATTTATTTCCTAATCGAAGCATTTATTAGTTATTTTGATAAGAATTAAATATTTGATTTTTTTTTCTTTAGAACTAACCGTTTGGGTTTGGACAAGTAAATATTCACCAAAATTCAGAGGAATATCCTTTCTGACCTGTGAATTCACCGGTGATAGTTTGTCTGTTAAAATCTGCAGTTGTTCACTACAGGTCTCTAAGCACAAGGAACAGGCTGAGGCTTGAAGAATGGATCAGCTTACAAATATGAGTGCCGTCCGTGACTTCATTGCTGATGGTCAGATTTCTTTAGAGAGGAAGTTGTGCAAGTGTCCTAAGCCTATGAGGAGACTCAAAAAAATGATCAAAGCAATAAGATCAAAGAAAACATACGAATCACTTGCCATCCAGACCAATACCATCTTCATGGCGCACTTTTCATCTTAACATGATCTCTACGAATCTCAATTGGTGATCTAAAGTTGATCACCAATTTTCAAGCCATTTTTTGCTCAATACATAAACAAATTACCTTGAGTAATGCGATACAGGCATCTGCACAGTCTCGACTGTTATGGCAGCAGGCGACGCAACACAGACTACCAGTGAACAACTGCTAGGCTTACAGAAAAACGACTATCACCAGTGAATTCAGAGGTCAGAAAATGATCATCCGCTCAATTTGGTGCATATTTGTTTATTCGAACCCAAAGGTAAGTTGTCTTTTTATTAGTGTGTCAGACAATGAAATTACCTTTATAAATCTTTACACTAACATTTCTTATACAGATCAGATTATTGTAACTTCAGAATAACTTTTGCAAAAAAGTAGAAAACTCGCTTAGACTGAGCAATAGATTGACAGTATCTAAACAGCAGCATTTCAGTGGTTTAACAGCTCTTGAAACTATTGAAAATGCTGATTATTTCATCTTATATGTATATTAGATAATTAGGGAACATGTGACTTTCTTCCATAATAGCGAACACATTTTTTGTTTGATATTTACTGTCGAATACATTTAACCTTGTGTTTTACTAAATCAGATGGATTTCTTGAATTTCTAGTCTTAGCTTCTAGATTGTCAGTTAGAAGTGAAAGAAATCTCACCTTGAAACGGATTGTTGCCACTATAGAATTCCCAAAAGGTTTTGTTCGAATCGCCATGATAAGTATAAGGCTCAGTGATGGCTTCATGACCTCTGACTCCCACAGGAATTCCCTTTTTAAGACCTTCTTCTCCAAACTGGTCATAGAGTGCTTTGGTCTTTACTGAAAAGCACAATTTGTTTTATCAATAAGTGCGGATCAATAATTTACTGTTTAACAGCTCGAGAATGATTACTTAATTACTTTGAATATTTAAAAGTAGATGCTAATTGTGTCACAGAACTATTAATTAAAAGTTTATTTCTATTTTGTCTTGTATCGATTAAATATGCTGTACACATTCCATCGATTATCGATTTATCGAAATAAAAAAAAAGGAAGGAAATAAAGATTTTGAGATGCTTGAATTTGCACCAAGGTTAGGGAGACATGGGTTATTTACCCTTTTCCCAGAATTAAAGAGTTAATCCGACCCTGTGATTTGGAAGCTCTCATTATCTAGTGGTTTTCTCAAAGACTCGCCCTATCCCGTTCTTTTTTGTATATACTTGCTAAAAGTTGAGAATAAACAAGTTCAATTCGAGCATATAACACCAAACTACATCATTCTTGTTATTACAGCAAATCAAAACAATTTACTAAAGTAGCAGTTGCTGTCTACGATATTAAGGGGTTT
>JAFIDM010109774.1:0-19035 GCA_023159025.1 Thereuonema tuberculata | reverse complement strand
GTTCTCAACAATAACATCCACGAAAGAGATTGTGATGGGTTGATCGTTATGTTGTGTTAACGGAAGAAAGAAGCAATGGAAGAATCTTCTCTCGAACATCTGAAAACTCAGAAACGAATTACTTCAATCAAGAACTACAATGTGGAATCCGAGTTATATTCAGAATATAGTGATTCAAAAGAATATGGATGATAACGAATCCATATATATATATATACTAATATTATGATTATGTTGTACAGGAATTTCCATCGCTAGAAGACCTAAGTCCTAACAGGAAAAGTGATTCTACGATACGTTGAAAAGCAATATAGTTATATCACTTTGAATTAAAGGAGTATTTTCAGGATTATCAAGGAAATAAGAGATGCCATTATAATTGTCTGGAAATTCGTAAGTAACAATTTTTCTTATTGATTATTTCCTGTTTACAAAAGAATTGAGGAATATCTAAGGTGAAACTTTGTTGAACACATTACATTTAAATATAGATGTAAAACAAGGAACATTTTAAGTTAAACATTCGTTCGATTGCTATTTTTCAGTGAATCGAAACTTAAGTACCAAGAACTTGTTTGCGTATCAACTTATAAAGTAGATAAAGTGATGAACTATTAGGAGTAATGACGTTATTGACGATTCGTTCATTGTATAAGAAGTGAACTGTTTTGATTTTCATGAAAGTTTTTTTAAAAGAGAAAGTGAACTTTATTCACGACAGATTATTGAAAGGAAGCAATTGTATAACAAGTTATTTGTAAAGTCAGCCATTAGAAGTGTAACATACTTTCATATATTAAATTATGTTTAATTAACTAAACTGAATTGTTTCGTTATTCAGCTATAAATGCAAAAGTTAAGTGGAAAATAGAGATTAAATATAACCAAATTTCTTAACAAAAACAAAAGAACAAAAAAGATTTAACGTGCTTAAATTAACATAAAAAGACAAAAGAACGTTAAATCTTTTTTTTGTTTACATTATTTATTGAGAAAGGTTTTTGGAATGTTTTATTTAAATTTCTTTGGAGACTGGAGGTCCCCAGGACGGGAATTTGAAGCTCCTTTGTTGACAGTGATAGACATTATCCATATATGTCTACAAAAGAACTAGTTGCAACCCGTGAAATATTCACGGAAGTAAAACGAATACTACATTTTTGAAATACCGTGAAATTTTTGAAAAACACAGGATTGAAAAAGATGTTCTAAGCGCATTTTTTAAAAGGAATAAAATGTATAAATTCTGCTGCTACGGCAATTATATAGCGCCACAGCGCTGACCGAAACACCATCGTTATAAGTGTCTTGATTTTTTAATATCAACATGCTTTCCTGGCTCTTTCGGCGAAATAAGTTAACCTCCTGCCCTAAAATAATAGTCTCCTTCAAACTGAGCCTATGAGAGAGTGTCTCACAATGCCTTATAGGGGCGTAGGAATTATTTCTAGTTCATTTTTTTATTAATATTCATTACATAAATAGATGCAAAAGTTTATAATAATTTGTTTATACTTAATTATTCTTTTTTTTTACTTGATTTTCCATTAACATTTTTGGATTGATTTAAAATAATTAAAGATTAATTTTTTTAAAATTAAAATTTGAATTAAAAATTGAACAACGCACCAACATTAAATCAACTAATTTTTCTTTTCAAAAAGACATTTGTAAGTGAATTCTTAAAATTAAAAATACACAAACAAAATTAAAAATACACTTTAAAATATTCTCTCTCCACTTCGATGACAAACATACATCCGTACATCTGTTTTTTGTCTATTGATAGTATTATATATCGAGAAATGATACGACAATATTGATTTAATAATGAATATTTGTAAGAAATTCATGAATAATATATAAGTAAATCTTGCGGAAATTCATAAAGTAATAACAATGCATTGTGTTGTGAAACATCCATTGTTAAACGAAAACACATGAAAAACAATGGAGTGGGTAACATGTTATACAACACCTGATGAAATCGTTGTATTAATTGTTGTGTTAAAAGAAATAACAAGTAGGGGAGACCGGGGTCAAGTGGACCTAGGGGCCAAGTGGACCGTTGAATTTAGTAATTCGTGTAGACGCTAGAATGTGCCAAAAATCGGATAGAAGGTTGGTGCCATTGTGGCGCTGCTACCACAAAAGCGTCAGTGAATTCGGTTTATTGGTGACAGGGAGGTGATCGATTGTTTTGTTTTTGTCCAGGTAAGTAAATTTTTAGTGTCCTTTTTACTTTAACATTGCCGTTCAGCGATGCATTGAATAACACATCCGTAATATGCATATTAAAGGCGGCAATCTAAAGATCATTTTAAGCTATAGTATGAATTGAATACTTAAAGTAGTCGATAGTTACAACTGAAGGAAACGCCAAAATGGCGATGGGGCAGAGTCGACCGAACGACACGGGGCACATTGGACCAGTGGTCCACTGTGCCCCGCTGTTTTTACAATAAAATATTTTGGCACTATACATTAAAATTTTTTTCTGTATTATATATTTATTAGGTCTATTATATTATATTGTATTATGTTATTACATATTATATTTTTTTTATATTATTTTTTATGTAGGCCTATATTGTGTAGCCTATATTATTAAAGGATGTTACCCCTTTAGTAATTCCTCTCAGCAAGTACCGTAATAGGGGAAGACTTCGTGCGAAGGCATCTTAATCTTCGAAAATAGCCAATTTACACATTTAACTGTTATTAAATTCTAATTAAAAACTATGCAAACTGTCACGTTGTGGAATTGGCAACATGGCACGATTAAAATCTTGGTCTCTGAGGGAATATATTTTGATTTTTAATAATTGTATTGTTGTAATTACGTGTTTGAATTTTTGTATTTGATAAAGTCTTGTATATTATTATTGTGATATTTTATGGTTAAATATTATTTTAATGGTTTGAGCTTATTTAGAAAACGATTTGTGCGAAAGAAAAAGAAAAGCTTCGAAAAAACAGTTGTGCGTTGATTGAGTGATCACATGGTTTTATCTGTTTGTTTTCCCATGGGAACAAAAAGAGAAAAGTTAAGTACACTCTGGCGGGAAAAATCAGATCAGTTGATGAATCTGAAACACACGGGCAAAAAGTACACCCAATCAGTCTAATCATTTCAGGAGACGGAGTGTATTCTAAAACACACACAATTACATCCCTAAGTGAACTAACACAATTTTCAGTAAGTAAAACTCTAAATTAAATATAAATTCTATACACACTTTGTTACATTAGAAAGCATTAAAAAATGGCATAAATAACAATATAATCATAAATACAAAAATAGAATAAATTGCATAAATGCAATATAGAAAGAAAAGAAAGAGTAGCAACGAAAAACATGACTCGGCCAACGGTCTCTAAAAGCAATATAAACAAAAAAACCAAATAGAAGCAAAGGAAAACGGATAAAGAGGAAACAATTACGGATGATTAGTGATGATTTTTATGATGAAGATGCTGAGCGCCTCTCCTGTTTGAAGAACTTTATAAAAAGCAAACCATGGCAGGAGTGGATTCAATGTACGCAGTGCAAGAGATGGGCCCATAGTTCCTGCATAGCCAGTAATATTCGGGGTTTATTTTACGAATGCCTCAACTGAAAATAAGATTTCTCTAGTGAAAGTAATTAATTAATTCAATGTAAACCTATTTGATATTATTCATTTACGACTTTCAACTGCATAATGATTATTTTAAATTTTCACTTGTGTATGTTAAGTTAAACTTTATTTCATGATATCCTAAATGACATATTATTTTATATTCAATAAAAATCTTACTTTAAATGTTGTTATTCTTACCCGGACCAACGTGCCCCACGGGGTGGTCCAGCCTATCTCGTGGTCGGGGCAGGTTGGACCACTCTACCATTTTTGCTTTGCGAATTAATACCAATTTTATTTATGAATATAATGAAATGAAATCAAATATTTACATTCTTGAATAGTCTCCGATTCTGACAAAAATAAATGCAATTGAAAATCTCTTAACAAAAAAAAAATTCAACAAAAAAAAGTGAACCGCTCTGCTCCGGTCTCCCCTAATGGTTGAATGAAGTTACAAGGCCCAAAAATATTTGTGTCCTGATATTAAGCATTAAGTGTTTATCAAATATCATTACAATATGATTAAGATACTCCTTCACGTTGATTTAAAGTGGAAATTTGTGTCTCTTCATATTAAGAAAGGAAATAGTCATTAATAATGTTGCTCCAAAGTGTTCGATTTTGATTCAACCAAAATCTCCGAAGTGTGAATTTCATCTCCATCCACGTAAAGAATTATAAGTGGATAGATATCAGTGAGAGATAAGTTATCGAATTATTTTCTTATCTTCATTCCACAAGTGAATATACGTGCTTATCTATGGTTAGACAAACTATTTTCATTACTGAACATTTAGTTTAACTATTATTCAAGAATATTTCATTTTGCATTTGAATATATGGAGAAATATAGTTGTATTCAGTTTATGGCAATTTCAAGTTTGTATTAATTAAGAAAAAATACCCAATTTATTTTAATAACAAGTTCTATTAGGTTTATTCTATTCTTGCCCAATATTTCACATTTCTTGTTCCTATGGGCCTTCCTTTTTTTTATCTTTTCTTTTTAAAAGGGCTGGGGCGCACGATTTTAAGAAAACTAGGCTTGAAATTCTTATAGGAACCTTTTTTTTTCTTACAACCTAGTGATTAAATTGCCAATTGCTTTCTTTTTGTTTTTCTCATGATAAAATTTTTATGATTTTTTTTTTATTTTATCAACCTTGTTTATTAAAAATAACCCTGTTTTTATTTTGTTTTTCCTGTCGTTTGTTTTGTTATAAATATTATAATAAATACAGAAAAGCACAACTGCATTTTTTCTTTATTTTTAACGTTATATTTACAAATTTCCAATAGAAAGCCGCTTATCCGAACTAATTAATTAGTACCAATGTTATTCGGTTAACAAATAGCTCCGAATAATCAACTGTTACAGAAGAAACCTCAGTGTTATTAGACCTACAATTCTATTGTTTGTACATAAGATTTTTGCTACATTAGGTTATTGTATTTTGAAATACGAAATATTATAAAAAACAATTGACTCAGAAATTGGTTTGTAAATAATAATCACAATTTTTTTTTGATGACACTATTAAAAAAAAAAACAAAAAAAAAAAACAACGGAATATAATTTTGTGCATAAATTTAAGGGCGATCTATAATAACAAAAATATTAAAAATAATAATAAAAAAGGGAAGTACATTAACTTAAGGAAAAATAAAAAAAAAGTTAGGAAAATAAGAAAGAAAAAAAAACCCAGTCAGTCTTCATATCCGCAACCCATAAGGTGATGTTAACATGAATTTATATCAAAACTTTTACAATGCGTATGTTAAGTAGTATGCCGACAAGGAGAAACAAACGTCCCAGCAAGAAGTTATTCGTTTGTGGAAGGAGGCAAAGCTGAAGTTCACCGAGTGATCACCTTAAATGTAGTATCATTTTTTTCCTCTTCTTTCCCAGAAAAAATGTATTTCATAGAAGACATGAGTAACGCTTTAGATATCCAGTAGTATGAAGCAAAATACATGAATATAACAAATAAATTTAATTATTTAAAATTATAGAGGAAATCTCACGTGAGGGGAAGGAGGGTCCCCCCACATATTACCAAATCTCAACAAGGGTGAGAGGGGGTCCAAATTTTTTAAAAAACACCTCACGTAATTAATGGATGCCCCCAAACGATTGCAAACGGATGGTCACATTTATTCCTCTACAAATAATTTCCAAGCTTTGTTTCGTTCTAACAGTTTATGCTCGGACACTATCCAACTAGTTGTCGAGTTGGCAGGTTGGTAGAGCGCGTTTTGAGCACAGTTGTTAGCGATTTTCCACCAATTTTAGTTGGCCAACTCGAGTTGTTTGTGTGGGAATAACTCCGTGAGTTAGTCGGAAATTATCCAATCACAGTGCAGCGTTGGAACATGTCAGGCGTGACGTCATGCTCAAATGAAGACATGGCGTCGCTTAATTTCTCTCCGCTTCAGATCGACAGCGAGCGACTACAGAATGAATATGGGAGTGTTGCGATTATCTGTCACACAGAAATAAAGTTTATAATGAAATGTATTAAGTTTATGCGTCCGATTTTATCAGAGAGTTTGTAAAATCTCTTTTTTTTAGATTTTGCACGGCGACGGCGGGAAACGCATGGAATTCTCGGATAGCCGTTCGCTCGGTAGTGAAGAAGTGACGACGTAATTGATAACGTCGCCAATCAGGGGAGGATGGATTGTTATTGGCTGTTGGTGGTTCGTTACCTTTGCATCGAAATAATAAGGGATTCAACTTGGATTCCATACCGGCTAATAATTTTGAAAAAAAATATTTATCATATTTTGAAAATTAATCAATCGTAACCACATTCTACTTGACGTGATACGTGACGTTTTGGTATCTGAAATCTTCGTTGTCCTGTGTTAGTTGTTCGCCCGACCTAAATTGGTAGTTGAATGGTGTTCGCACCCGACAATCTCGGGCAACTTGAAGTTGGCCAACAAGTTGGATGGTGTTCGCGTATCTTTACTCTCAGCGATTAATAAAATAAGATTTATAATTTCTAAAATAACTTATGAAAGTCCTTTGTAAGCAATATGGTATTTATTCAAGCAGGGAAAAAAAGTACGCTGCCCAAATAATTCCACCTTAGCAATTAAATTATTGTAAGTCTGGAAATAAGGTGTATCGAAACACGAAAATTATGACCAAGAAAGTTTAATCGTCTGTTTGAAGCATACCATAATGAAACATATGATAATTTTTACTGGAGAAGTAGGAGAACTCAAATAAGAAAACTTTGCAAACTTGCGTTCTTAGGAACACCTAGTCCAATTAACGCCACCTACTTTCCTAGTAACTTAACTTATTTAAAATTAAGAATTATTCCATCATTGTAAACATTATTTGTACAAAATTATAGTAAACGGAACTAAATTTGACTTTCTGATCTCATACACAATAATGTAAAATAACCCTCTTTTACCCGTCACCAAATTTAATTCTAGTCCGGATACTCGTCGCCCTCAAAAATGGCCAAAAGCATCTTTCTTCTCCATTTTGCATGCCATCGTGTTGAAATTTCAGCCCCGCCCTTTCACTTTAAGAAAGCCAATCCTTTACGAGGAATTTTCGATCACGCCTGTCACTTCATTTATTTTCTACCCTTTCGGAGGATTTAGGTTCTTGGAATCTCGCTGCTAATCATTCAAAGCATACTTCTTTCTGCCGTGATTCTCAAAGAAAAAGCCAAGGAAATTGCTAAAGATGTTGAACATTGAAGATGTCGGCGAAAGCAGTGGTTGGCTGGAACGTTTCAAAGACAGACATTACCGTTCTTTTAAAACGATTAAAATGTGGTAATCATAAAAGTTTTTTTTTTTTTTTTTTAATATTATTATTTTCCATTCATTCATTTGCATGTATTGATTTCTGAAAATCTTGTTTTTCTCACCGAATCCTACAGCAATTCATGAAAATACTGTATTTTAGTAGATTTTTTTTTTAACAAATTCCCACTCCGCCTATGTCGTCACTCCGCTTAATCGTCAAAAATGTTTGGTACCTTAACCAGTGACGTCTTAACGAGGTTTTACTGTAGTAGCAACGAAATGATGGAAATATACTTTTACTCGAAAACGTTGGCGGTCTGCTAGTAACTCACTTCAACATTAGATGGCATGTCAATGCAAACTACTTTAGTGCAGTATCGTCATCTCTTATGTTTATGAAGAATTAGATAGGTGGCGTTAAAGGTATACATGGCGTTATATGGCTGAGGTACCTTATAAATCTGATAACTTTAGGTTGACTCCTCGATCATATCTCAGTAATAATTCTGTAATTGTTATTATCTCTTTAATCAGTTTTAATTTGAAATATAAATTAAATCTGTCTTTGGGATGAAAAATTTACTCGCGAGACCTTAAATTCATAATATTTTAATTACTATTAATAATCTTTGTACTAATTGCCATTTTCTAATGATGCACTCAAAAATTATCAAACATTTTAAATAATTTTATTTTTATTGAAAGAAATAATCAGTGATATCTGACCTTTATAAACTCATTTTCTTCGTTTAGAAAAATAATTTCAACGGCAGATTCAGTTCCTTAATCTAATCTAAAAACTTCAGCTTTATATATTTCGTTTCGTAAACAACGTGATAATATTCTGAATATATATATATATATATATATATATATATTATATATTATTGCGACTTGAAGTTTCTGTTTCTCTTGCTTCTAAATAATTCTTATTTTATTAATCTCACACAAAATCTATGAATGCCTTTTGGGATCTAAATGTGAACTTAATAATAGGAAAACCACAAAATGAGATTTGATTGTCAAACACAGAAAAGAAAAAGTTTTCTTCCTATTCAAAAGTATTCGTATCTGTTCCTTTGATTTCTTTTATTACTTGTTATGTGTAATTTTAACTTATAAACTTTAAAAAATTAACTTTAAAATATGTTCGTTATTTTTGAAACAATGGTTTTGAATTATTCATATTACTCAAACATTTGGATCATTAAAAGAAAGGTTTGATAATTTTTACTGATAAAAATCATGTCATTGATTCAGAAAATTTTCCAACGTTGATTTATCATCAAATATTGAGAGTATTATTCATTTTATCAATAAATTAAAAATATACTTAAGTAAAGTAGATTAATCGATCAACCTTCGTTTTTTGCTAAAAACCAAATAATAACGTTATCATTGGATGAAAACGATTCAACTTTCAAACAAGAGTTCAACAATTTTTTTCTAAATACCATAAAAGTTATTAACTATTACAAATCTAATTTTAATCAATGAATACATGACCCTTTCCAAGTGAAATTTTGCAGTTAAACATTAATATATTTTTATAGATCTGATTACATAATCAGTATTTACAACAATTACTCCGAAGAATTGACTTTAATTCTTCAGTTTTATTATTATACTTTCTTCGAGTTGAAACAGGCTTTCTTTCTACAAAGCAAGATAATTAAAAAAAGTCTTGTTTAAATGAAGTTGATAATAAAGTTCTGCTTTTAAAGAAAAAGTTTCACCATTTATTTATCACTGATGATTTCAGTCATTGTGTTTGTTTATAACATGTAGGTTTATTTCATGATTGTATTTTTATGAAATTTTCCATATGTTTAAATACAGAAAGAGAATATGGTATCCTGGACCCAATGTAGCCACTTCCTCAGAGTTGTCCAGGTGCAAAATGGGTTTAGACATACTAAATGAATTCAATACGAGCATCCTTGAAATTACAATTGACCCTTTGAATTAAAACTGGCTTGAATAAATGAAATCTTCGCTTCAACCAATACTATAGTAAAAAAAAATGAATGATGGCCGCTCTGTTTTTGTGAGATCTGCGCATGTATCATCGATTAGGCTGGTCAGGCACTTCCGTCTGATTGTAAGACGGACGCCGCCATTGTGCGAATCGCTTGTTACTTTGCAAAAGAGCATTGTATTTATAAATAATATATATTTATTTATTTATATAAATACTCATTATTAGCAACTGATAGTGGAATAACGCTAAATAGTAGAGAGAAGTTTTAATTATAAATATTGTGTCAAAATTCAGTGTATATGAGCTGCAAATGATGGGGTTTTTTTTTCAATATAAGCTGCAAGAATTTTGAAGCCATTTCGCTGCTACTGATAGGCACATATTTTGACCAACATCATTGAATAAAAACATCAAGATTACAAAAATGAAATATAATGAATAAACAAATAAAAATTGCTGTTGGCAAAAATCACATACAAGAAAAAAACAAAAAAAAAAACACATGAAATTTAACAGACTTAATTCATAAATGAAATTCTGTAAATAAACAGTATTTTTCTCAATTAGAACTTCTCCGTTACTTAAACGTTTGTAAAACGATAATAAAACCACTGAATAAAAAAATCAAGAAAACAAATTACTAAATGTAATACAGAAACACATAAAATTTGCTGCTGGCGAAAAGAATAATAAAAATACACAACTGAATTCTAATAAATATACTTCATAAATGAAAGTCTATAAATAAACAAGTATTTTACTTAAATAGAACTTCTCCGATAATTAAACGTTAGCCTAATATAAGTTAACTATATTTTCTCAGTGAAAGCAGACGACGTTGGCCATTGTGACAGAACAACATAATTGATCAGCTAACGGAAGGACTGCCCAGTTCAAACTTCCGCCGGTCATCATTCATTGGGAGGACTATAGTTGTCCCTGTTAACAAGTTAAGCCTTTGAGTATCAAATTGTCGCTTTGTTTTGTATTTGTGGGAAAGCTGTGAATTGATTTAGTGATAAATGCTCTTAAACACTATCAGTCTCTAAAATTGATGAATTTCCTGATATTTTCGCTAGTTTCTATACTATTTGGTTTCCGGTGATAAAACAGACGGAATAACAGCTATTTTACAGGATGTAATCACAAAACAAACAACAGTTCAAGATATTGATCTCTCGATCCTTCGTTACTTTCTGCAAATGTAGCGTTTTTCTTTTCACAGTATTAGAATAGATTGAAAAATTGTCAGTTCATCAGATATAAATTGAATGCTAAAGCTTCATTATCATTATAATAAAGATAACATGACATTTCAGAAACACAGTGACCTTCAAATTACGTTTTTTTTTATACTAAATTTAAATAAACACAATTTTCATCAGATATTTTCGAAAAATGTTTAAACTATCACAAAGTATTTGTTTGTTTTGTTATTGCATTCACATTTCAAATTTTAACTCTATAAATTAAGCGAAAGCGTGATACAAAAAATGATAAATTAAAAATTTATGTAAAATATCAGGTGTTAAGAAATGAGGAAGAAAATACAAAGAAACCTTTCCCTACTCTTTCAGAGAACGATTAACAAACTTCATTTTAAGTTAAAAGAAATTTTCAGGAGGGTTTTTTAGTTCAGGCTACTTCCGGTTTAGAAGGGGCAGGAAAATGATGGCAGTTAGACAAAACCTCGTGTATAATTACTGAATCGAATATTTTGAGAACGAATATGATATCCATTGTGGTCACTTTTCAGAGTTGTTCAAATAGTGCAAAATGGGGTCTAGATTTACTAAATGAACTTAATACAGAACGCATCTGAAATTGTTCTTGACCTTTAAATTACAATGGCTTTGAATAAACTAGTTGTTGCGACAATCTATAGTAGTGTCTCTTCTAGCTACTGTGTTTGTGTTTGATAGATTGAAATTGATTTTGTTTTTATTAAAACACATGAATTGACTTCTTCTATTTACTTTGTTGCCCTTATTTTTTGCGTTTAAAAATTTTGTAATGATTCAGTATTTTGTAATAATTAGTAAAATCTCAACTATTTTAAAGATAAATTTATTTTAAATGTTTAAATAGTATATTGTTTATAACATCAAGCAATTTTTAAATATATTCTTTTTCTATAGTAAAAAATGAATTTCTAATATAGTAATATTTTGTAATATTTTGAATAATCTTAAATCTAATCATCATTTTATTATACTTAATAGAGAATTAGAGAGAATAATCTAACAGTTTCCCTTTGCCTGCCACAGGGTTATTTGTATTTAGAAAGGAGAGTTGCAATCATAGGAAGACTAAAATAGACCGAAGAAGCCTTCAGGTAAACAGGGAATACGAGAAAAAGCACCTCTGTCCAACCTGTGTCTTGAACTATGAATAAAGCTTCAGTTTTGTAATTTTCGATCACAGACAAACGAACAGATAGAGGATAAAATTATATAGTTTTAAATCAGATAATATTAAGAAATTAATAATCTAAATGTAGAAGAATCCAATTTTTTTTAATACGTGAAGCCCATCACTAACGTTTCCCAATGTCTTTAACTGGCGAATATTTTTTTGGAACCAATCATCCAAAAGATGGAAGAGGGAAGGTCCATTTATTCCTCTAAAAATAATATCCAAGCTTGACTTGACTTGAAGCCTCATCATCCATCTTGGGTAGGAGACTTCCATGGTAATTCGACGCCACTGTCTTCGGACCTGGGCAATGATTGTCAGGTGATGCAGCCACTCGGAATTGAATGGTTTTCTATTGTGATTAATTATGCAATGAAACGTTAAATCTTCTTCTTTAACATTCTTCTTCATTTTATTCAAATTAACAAATACTACTAAACTTTGAAAATAACGCCTACTTTAATTCAACTCTCTTAGCGAGAGAGTTTTTCATGTGATTTCACAAATACAATGACAATGAAATTTCATTTTTTCTTTAGATTAATTTAAATAAACAAAATTTCTCCTCATAAATTTCTCAAAAAATCATGAAAAGATCATGAATCCAGCATGCGAAAACAGGGGATAATTTATGGTATCAAGTGTAAACCTAACCAATTAAATACTGGAAATTGCTGTATAATTTGGAAATACAAAACGCGAGTTAATTAAGCGATTAAAGGAGCATGAATATGCCGTAAAAACGGGAAAAAATGCCTATGGAACCGCTGATCATTGTTTTAGAACGGGCCACTCCATCGATACTAAATATGTACGAATCCTCGGTCAGAGAAACGGTAGATATTTGCCAGAATTTTATTAGTCCGCAATGATTAGAACCAGAGCCAGTTACAACCAGGACCTGTCCACGAAAACTGTAATATGACTTTTAATTTAAAAATAGAATAAGAACGAGGCTATTTACTTTAAATTTATGCTGATGATAGCAAAAAACTAATTCCATTTATAAAAAAAAAATAAAAAAAAAGGGTAACAGGGGATTGCGTTTGTTGTTTTGAAATAAGGAGCGATTGAGACTCTAATGGGAAAATCCGTGTTGCTATCATCGACCACCAAGGGTAACCTCTGATATTTTAGGAAGTCATGGAATCCTGCGATTTCACTTGAACGATTCCGTTCGGGATAATCAGATTTTTGGTGGTTGAGAGTTTTTAAAAAAAGGCTTGAAAAGGGATTCGGAAACGTACGTAGCAAAATATATATTTTTTAACTTAATACTTTTTTAAATGCGTCAATATAGTTGGCATCTTGCAATTTAGTATTAATAATCTTTGTACTAATTACCATTTTCTAATCATGCACTCAAAAATCCCCAAACATTTTAAATAATTTAAATAATTTTATTTTTATTCAAATTCAAAGATATAATCAAGCCGTGCCGGCGTGGCCGAGCGGTCAAGAGGGCGGTCTGCCGGCCGGATACCTGGGTTCGAATCCCAGCACGGACATGAATGTTTCTTTCTTCTTCGGTGTTTCGTCCGTTTCTCTCCTGGAACTTACAGTTTCAGGTTTATTCAGGTCGAGATGAGAATCTCGTCCACCTTTGACTATTCTAGCCTCTTCCTGAGCTGGGGTTGGGCTAGCATGGTCCGTAGTTGGCCGATTCGTGATCAAAAAAAAAAGATAATCAGTGACATTTGACCTCTGAAAACTAATTTTCTTCATTAAGAAAAATAATTTCAACGGCAGATTCAGTTCCTAAATCTCATCTAAACACTTGAGCTTTATACTGTATATTTCGTTAAAAAAAAACGTTATTATTTTTACAGTAAAATAAAACAAAGAACGCACATAACTAAACAAAACACAAATTCACTGAGCTATTATAAATAGCTATAAATATTATAAATAGCTCAGTGAATTTGTGTTTTGTTTAGTTATGTGCGTTCTTTGTTTTATTTTACTGTAAAAAAATATACTAACGCACGTTAAATCTTTTGTCTAAAAACGTTATTATATTCTGAGTAAGGCCGCCAACAAAATAGTTCCAGTTCAAAGCTTTTATTGCTGTTGTTACACATGAATATTTTTGCATCGTATTTTATCTGAATATTTTTCAATCAATGATCAATGAAATTGTCTATTGTTATTAATTATGTAATGAAATGTTGAATTTGTTTTCTTGCCAATTATAAGATAAGAATTCAAGGATATTTTATAAGTTAGGAAGCAGAGGATATGTGACGTCGTTTAAGTAACTAAACTGCGGGAATGTAGCGAAATTAAGTTATAGTAAAGTTGGGAGAGATGACACATGTAATGTAACTTCAAGAAGAGTTTGCAGTAGACTGCAGCGCATCACATGACCAAAGGCCAGTCTGAGCTTTAGGGCGTGTAGAGTGTTTGTGCTGAATTGATATATGAGATTTTATTGAGTTTTTCTTCCAATGATATTCTTCCAATGATATCCAATTCCAATTCCAATTGGGTCCCATTTGGTGGAAATGGCGGTGTGCGTCATCTGTCTCATCACTTGGCGAGAGATGACACACCTAAAAAGGGGAGAGATGACACGTGTCATCTCTCTCCTTTTTTATTCTTTTTCTTTTGTTTTTGTCTTTTTATTTGTATTAGTTTTTTAATATTGTTTCTTTTTGAGTATATTGAATAATACATTTAATGTTTTGATCAGCAGGGAATTTTATTTTTTATTAAACAGTTTTTTCCAAAAAGTTTTAAAATATCATTATTTAACTTAGATTTAGTGTTTCATTTCATATCTATATATATAAAAATGAATCTTTCTTTCTTTCCTTGTCCTTTATACACTCCTAGGCCCTTTGACCTATCTGGACCAAATTTTGCAGAATTACTCTTTAGGACCCTTCGAAAAGGATAGGCTACCTTAGAACCTAGACTCCCCCCCCCCCCCCCCCGGGGCTGGAAAGGGGTAAAATCTCTGAAATAACCAATATCCACCTGGTGGTGAAAATGAGAACTACACATCATATGGGGGGCAGAGACACCACACTTGCCCCTTCTCGGACCCCCCCCCAAGTCAATTGCAAAAACGGAAAAATTTGCTCTCCTATGGGGGGCAGGTCCACCACACTTAGGTGGACACGACACAAGGGCCTAAGTGTCCCACCCCCGATCGACACCGGTACCTTATATTTACTGGCCCCTTCTCACCAAGCCCTTACGTTCTTTGAGTGGCATTGCAACCATGTCGGATATAGCTAGTGTTTTTATTAAAATAAAGTAGTAGCTTGATTTAGGGTCAATCTATATGAAATCAACTAAATATATTGACATATTTTATTTTATTTTGATAGTACATTTTCTGTTTATATATTTAAAAAATTTATTATTATTAATAACAATGGGTGAGACCAAGTTGTGTACAAAATGACATCCTGGTACAGCTGTTTCACGCTGATATGGCGATCATCAGCCAGCAGCAGTCATCAGTACACAACTGATACACAAAACTCTCGATACACGGGGTCTATAAGATAAAACGTCGGAAGCAATGTGGAACCCGCAAAAGCTAAACAAACAATAAAAACTCGCTGAAAGGACAAATGGCGAGAAAATTCATTTGTATCGAGACTTTGTTGTGTATTGATGACTGCTCCTGGCTGACGATCGCCATATTAGCGTGAAACAGCTGTACCAGGATGTCATTTTGACCACAACTTGGTCTCACCCATTGTTATTAATATTTACCTGCGCTTTCTTATTTTCCTGCGCTCAATAAATTCATAGAGGCCGCATGTAGCGGCACATGAATTTTCTCGCCATTTGTCCTTTAGTTTGTTTTAGCTTTTGGGGGTTCCACATTTCTTCCGACGTTTTATTATTATTACTTTGGCTTTAATCGGCCATTTTGTATGTGAGGGTCGGCCGTTTTTGGCGTTCTCAGAGGTTAGCGATCAGTTAAATAACATTTATTTGTTTATTAAGATATCAACTTGAAATAAAAACCATCGTATTCTAAATGAAATCATCTACAAATCATGCTACGACCAAAAATGTGTTAAGTTGTAATGAAATAACCTAAAATTTAACTAGAAAAATGTGTTTTCGATTAGAATAAATTGAAGATTTAGGGAATTTTTTTTCCAAGAAGGGATTAAAACAAAACTTTAATGTTTTTCCCCTTAAAAATATAATAGAGAAGAAGACTTAAAAAAAATTGATACCTTTTAATACCACCTTTAGGTTTTACAGGCCTTCGAATATCGCAATTTGTCCAAAATTACCGATTTTCAAACAGGCTTATCTCAAATAGGAGCTGAATCAAAAAATCTGAAATTTTCAAAATATACTCTTCTAGTATCTGGTAATAACCACATGAAATTTCATCATGGGATTTTAATCAGAAGTATTTTTTTTAATTAAAGAAAAAAGCAAAAATACACAGTAGAACGCACATTGACGCAGACTCCTTAAGTGTTAAAACACATTAAAAAAAAACCACACCTAATAAACTAACTATTCTAGACCTATATGTACAAAATATCTAAACTGTAATTAAAATCCAGAGCTACCATTGGAGTAACCCTCAAGTTACCTTGCACCCATTTTATGAGCTGCATGATAGTGAAATGAGACACAGAAGCTTTTCTGTTTTAAATGATTGTTTGGACCATACTACCGTGAATGTGCACTGCTTTCAAAAACATTTGACTGAAGATATATAAAAAAAAATGCTCCTTTAGTAAAAAAAATGTTTATTTTATTATTTATTTAGTTTATTAGGTGTGTTTATTCAAGTGTTTTAACACTTTAGGAGTCTGTGTCAATATGCGTCGTACTGTGTATTTTTGCTTTTTTCTTTAATTAAAAAAAATACTTCTGATTAAAACCCCATGATGAAATTTCATGTGGTTATTACCAGATACTAGAAGAGTATTTTCTTTTGAAAATTTCAGATTTTTTGATTCAGCCCCTATTTGAGATAAGCCTGTTTGAAAATCGGCAATTTTGGACAAATTGCGATATTTGAAGGCCTATAAAACCTAAAGGTGGCATTTAAAAGGTATCGAATTTTCTTTTAAGTCTTCTTCTCTATTATATTTTTAAGAGGAAAAAACATTAAAGTTCTGTTTTAATCCCTTCTTGGAAAAAAAATTCCTTAAATCTTCAATTTATTCTAATCGAAAACACATTTTTCTAGTTAAATTTTAGGTTATTTCCTTACAACTCAACACATTTGTGGTCAACACATGATTTGTAGATGGTTTCATTTAGAATACGATGGTTTTTATTTCAAGTTGATATCTTAATAAACAACAAAGTTATTTAATTTATCGCTAACTCTGAAAACGCCAAAAATGTCCGACCCTCACATACAAAATGGCCGATGAAAGCCAAAGTAATAATAATTTTTTTAAAAAAATCGTTTTGTACTCCCAAATGTACGTATATATAAACACAAAATGTACTATTAAAAATAAAATAAAATATGCCAGCAACAAATTATTTTTTTTATTGGTTGATTTAATAAGGAATTACCCTTTATGCATGTCTCTTATTCATAATCCATGTGGCCATCTATCCTCTACTACCCGTGTCATCTCTCCCATAGGTTTGGGAGAGATCACTGAATGTTAAAATTATTTTTTAAATTCTAAAAATAAGAAACAGCATTAAAAACAAAAAAATAATAACGTAAAGATGAAAGCAAATGATAAATCAACAGTTTAAAGCCTTCAAACATTAAAAAAAAAAAGGTTTTTAATATTTTACGTGAAAAATTCGATGTGTGTGTCATCTCTCCCAACTTTTCCTTAGATAGAAAATTTATTTTATAAGTATTGTAACGGCGATGTATGAAGATAAAATTGTTCGTAGTTCCTGACGTAAGAAAATTTCAGGTATTATTAAAAAAAAAAAAAAGAATTTGAATGATATCTGGGTTTATTTGTTGCGACTTTAAGTTTCTGATTCTCTTCTCAATAATTCTTATATTACTAATCTCACACAAAATCTATGAATGCCTTTTGGGATCTAAATGTAGACTTAAAAACAGAAAAATCACAAAATGAGATTTGATTGTCAAACACAGAAAAGAAAAAGTTACCTTCAGATTCAAAAGTATTCATATCTGTTCCTTTGATTTCTTTTATTAGTTGTCATGTGTAATTTTTGTAAAAGTAATATAATAGTTAATATGTATATATTGGTTTATCAGAGTAGTTGCATATAATGATTGTCTGTGATCTGATAAGAATAATAAAGGTAAACCTGTGTATATTTTTCTATAATGAAAATTGGACCCAACGCTAATGTTTAACTATTAAACATATAAAGTTCATATCTTAAAAAAAATTGTATATTATGATTTACAGTTTCATCAATTGAAGTAACATAATTATCTTCTATTCCTTTAATAAATTGCACTAAAGTTCTTTATAGTTCACTTGTATCATGCATTAACACTATTTGTACTCTAAGTTCTTTACACAAATAAACGTCTAAATGCTTTGACACCTTATGTGTAATGTAATTGGTTTTTCACCTACTGCAAGAATATTACTATGTCTACTGATCATGATAATGGTTAATCACCGTATGACAATGTTCAAAATGGTTAATTACCTTATGTGATAAACTAGTGTAGCTTATATAATCCTTTATTCCTATAGTTAACTTTTAAAAGTTCCTTTTATTAAAAGTTAATATCCAAATTGACCGCATTAACTACTTTGTATTCTTGCATGTATTTCTTTAGGTAAAATATTCAAGTTTCGTATTCCCAATGACGATTTTCTCTCTTTAAAATATCAAGCTTCGATGACGATAAATTTTTTTATGTCTTCCAGTTTTTAATTGTAGAATGTATTAATTAACCCCAGTGTCCTGTGTATTACAATAATTAACAGTCACTTACTTTATATTCTTCTTAAAAGTAACCACCAAATATCTATGTTTGGATAACACTATTATCTGCATCCGTTCCGCTGTTGAATTGACGATTCCACGTTTTACGATTCAGTCAAATACTCATGAAGGTTGTTGACACTACTTCGAACATCTTTGTACTGGTTCACCTTTTCTATTCCTACTATCGATGGAATAAGAAAATATAATAAAGAACAGATTAGAGTTTTATTAAAGTAAAGCCTTTCTTAAGTTTACTTTAAATAATTCAATTGTAATCACAGCTGCACAACTCTAGATATATATAAATAAGGATACTCATAGTTATTAGAAGCAGAATATATTTTC
>JAFIDM010109773.1:0-12118 GCA_023159025.1 Thereuonema tuberculata | reverse complement strand
TACACCAGGATAGAGGAAATTATCAAAGGGGACAGTTGTTTTTTTTGGTCCCCTTCTGCTTTAGTCATTGTTTTTATCCAATATGGTTTTATGCTGTGGGCTGTAGCCTGTAAGGTCAAAAAGGGTATGGAAAACGAGAGAGGGTGGAGTGGAGCACTGTTAATTTTCTGCATTTAAGGCATTATAGTCTTTTACTGCCCTCCACGATAAATATAAATAAAATAAAAGAGGATCGAAGATAAGAAAGCATATTTGATTTGAACATCTTTGTTAATGCTACAATACAGATAAGAAGAAAGAATTCACATTGAAATATTCATTTATATTGCAATGCGGATCAGATCATTGAAGACCTAAGTATTAGTAGCTAAAAAAGGTAGATAAACTTTAAAGTGCTTTCCTGGCCTTTTTTGTAAAAAAATTTGGAATTGCAATATGAAAATTAATTGCTCTGACAATTTTTGATTCAACCCTTTTTCTGGCCAAATTCATAAGACATTCCTGGAACATTGTAGACCTGAAATAATTCTTAATTAGCTTAAGTTTGCTAAATGTCCTCTCCAGAAACTACTGTTGCTGGAATTGTTAATAGTATTCTTAAGCTAACACAAACATTGGAAATTGGTTTTATATACTGAGGGTAAATGCTGCATTTCTTTTCTGAAATCATCATCGAGGTCAGCAACATATTACTCTGGTAAATATAGAGCTTTTCAAAAACCATAATGCACAAACATAAGGATTTGCACCCTCAGCCATCAACTGATGGGAATCTGGGACAGCTGTTTCTGCCTTATCAGATGTAATCAGCCAGATTTACCCTCGATAATAGGCTCAGTGCTTGAAAAAGTTAAGGATCTCTCCTCTGCACCCAAAAATGGTACCTTCACAAAAATATACAACAATAAAAATAAACTGTAATAACTACAGAATTAATAGTAGTTCAGCAAATAAAGCATCAGAACAATCGGTAAGTTCTAATTCCCAGTATCATTGTCGTAAGATGTCGACTGTGAATTTTGGATGATGATGATAAATAGTCATAATACTTATTAATAATGCAAATCCCGGGTTAAAACTCTACGGAAAAGATATAAATCTAATCTATTTATTCAAAGTTTCATTTGCTTTTTGTGTTGTAGATATAGATCTAATGGGGTAAAATATTAAACCATTACAAGTTATGTGAATATTTTTATATAAATATCAAATTTGAACCTCTAAAACATAAGCTATTTCAAATTTGCTTATTTCCGTTATAAAAAAAAAATCACAACTTGTAATTTACTACTGGATAATATTTGACCCTGTTAGGCCTATATCTACCTCATGCCCAGGTAAGATGTAACCCCTGCATCAGGACAGTAATACTTTGCATCCTAACAATATATCACTAACCGCCAGTTACATTCACAGCCTAAAATTATCCAGAATGAGCCTGAATGACAATGTTTTAACCAATTTGTATATGCTGTTATGCTTACTTTTGTTTCCCTCAAGTATTAGCAGAGAAATGTTAATAAACTTGAAACCAGTGATCTAATGTTTATTGAAAGTGCCTCATTGTGGGTTCAAAAGCAATATATCTGTTTTTTATCTAATTGTAGATAAACAGCTGCCAAGTTTCCCTCCGAAACACTTCAAGAATGTTTTACGAATTTCAGATGAGATCCGAAACTGATTCTTCGGTTGAGACATTCTTAAAGTATCATTATTTGGAGACTGATCCCCAGATTCACTTCGCATTCCAAATCTTATAGAGAAGTATTCTTCAGAACAGTGTGAGAAAAAAACCAAACGTTTTTAAGGGACAATGTTATTATCAGATTCTTCAGTGCATCTGAACTGGATATAACATTAAAAATCTGTTTTCTGAGATGCTTAAATATCATATTATCAATTTTTTTTCATTAAGTCTGTTGTCCCAACAGTAACACTTTTTAATTTTTTTTATAAACGCCTAACACCATCTATTTTTGTTCATTAAATTCATTTAATCTACAAATTGTTGTTAACATAAAATCAATCACAGGAAAGGTGCCTAACATGAGACACACTTTTTGACAGGGTTTTCGCAAAATTTTCAAACTCATTTTTCCTGACATTTCCTGACAAAAATCCGAAATTTTTCCTGACAATATATAAACATCTATGCAACTGTAAATAATAAAAAAACAAAATTGTTGCAGCCTCCACCATCCCCATAGCTACCCAACTCTCACCTTTTTTAATTTTTTTATTTCAGAGACCAATAAAATTTTACATTAACTTTTTTTAAAAATAATTAAAAGGACAAGTTTCAAAAAGCATAGACTACTTCGAGAGAGGAACTAACAACATTCACAGTTAAAATGCCGTTTTAAAATATAATACTGTTTCAAAAGGAGAACGGCCCCTCTTGGCAAATTAATTTGCGCTGAAAATGTGAAATTCAATTTACAGGTGATTTTTTTAAAATCATTCACCTTTTGCCAAATTGAAATTAGAGGTATGGCGGATTTAAGAAGTGTAATAACGATGGTAATTCTAGGGAAAATAGACTCCATGCTCTTTCAGAAATTTCTTATTTTATATTACCTCTTGCCCCTGTTGTATATCACTAAATTCAAGATAAGTAATAAATGAAGGATCAATATCTCTAATCCGAATGCTTGGAAATGAAAACATTTGGGATTTTTCCGGAGTGTGGAACTCAATAAAATAGTGGGGTTGAAGGGGAAAAAAATTCCCCACTTTCACAAAAATTCCCTTTTATTTAATATAAAAAACAATAATATAACTCAAGAAACAAAGAATATGAATGTTGCTATTGCGCCATCTTTGCTGGTACAAACAGTGAGTCACAAAGGACTATTCCTTTGAGTAACGATATGGATTTCAGAATATTTCGAATTTTGGATTGGGGGGAAATTCAGCCTATTTACTTTTTTTCAAACAGAGGTAAAGAACGATTTTATTAATTATTACTGGAAAACAAATATTGCAGCATTTTGTGAGTGTATCATTTTATTCCAGACGTTTCCTGATTCGTTCATGCTTATACAGTTTCATTTTAAACTAAAACGAGCAAAAATTAAAGAAATTCACAGATTTCTTTTTTATTTCTGTTTGTTGTTTACGGCTGTACGATAACGACGGATTCAGTTTTCAGCTTTGACAGATGCGAAATGTTGTGGCTTAGGGAGTGAGTCTGTTTACTGATGCAAATGTTCTTCCTCCATCGTTTGTCACTGCTGTGCGATCCGATATCATCAGGCAAACTGAAAACGCTTTCAAATTGATGAATCGTATTAGGGAAAGAGGGGAAAAAGAAGGGAGATAACAGGAAGACTTCTCATAAATCGAACACACTTGGATGCATTTCGCGCCAGTCCAAATAACTGTCTTCAGGTATCCAGATCCTTTTGGTAGAAAGGATTAATGCTGATGTACAATATAACGAGGTTATTGTGATGACATCGGGACGCATCGTCCTTTTAAGGTCATTTTTTATTAGTGTTATTCAGTCTGATGGATTTTCACACATTCTTTGTAAAACCATTTATTACATGTTTTTTCCGTGAATCAACTTAAATTGGAATTTGGTTTCATTAAATTTCATTAAATTTCATTAAATAGTTAATTATCCTAGCAATAATTACAACAAATTTTATAAAATTTTCGTATCAAGATTTTTTTTAAAAATAATTTTCTATTAACGCTGTCTTCGTTATATCTATCTCATTTTTTTTTCTTAGCTGATTTTTTTTATTCCCGTCCTTATTTATTATTGTAACTTTTCCTAGTTTCATTGTTTTCAGCTAGGTTCCCTTCTCTTTCGCCCAATTACTACTACAACTTTCCTTTTGCTTTATTGCGCAATTATATTTTCCCGTGGGAACTTGGACCCTTCTTTCTTTTTGCACTCGTTTCTTCTTGACCTCTCTTGTATTTGGCTAATTGTTGTTGTCTTGTATCACCCATAAGCAATTATTTTAGGGTGTTTTTATTTCTGTGGAAGCCCGCCTTCCTTTTCGTCCTAAGATTACTTTGAATTGCACACGAAGATCGTTTCGGCTATCACTCTTGTAAACACGATAAATGTAGTTTCCTATCTTACAGAAAGATATGAGTATCGTCTAGGTTTCAGACTCTTTAATTTCAAGGCAGTCAGTATTAAGATAGTTTGATTGATAATAAACGGACGGGTTCATTTTATCCGTACTTTGTTTCATCGCCAAGTGACTGTGTTCAGCAAACTCTAGAATTTGTGAAACTTCGTTTTGCAATACTTGTGCTTCAACCCATCATTTAATCTGACCAGATGATTAAAACTACGGTTCAAACAGTAGCTAACCAATGACTGTAAGACTAGGACAACGCTGTAAGTAAATTTATCTTCACTTCCTGCTGACCAGATCGGCGAAACTGATGCTACTGGGAAATAAGCTTATCTGAATTCTCGAGTGCTTTACGTCAACTGCATTTTTCCTAGACATTTATTTTTGTATTTAATCGTGTTTATTCTTATTAAGGATTAAGCCGACGATTTTACCGTGCATTTCTTTTGCGCAAGTTATATTTTTTTATTTAGCTTGTTGTATGTGAATTCCTCACAATATCTTATGTTATTCCTTGTTTAACTTAAATTATTCTTTTAGGTTAATCCATTTCCTTAAACGTATTTTGTTTATTGTATATTTGAGTCAAAGTTTTGCATGTTTTTCTTTTATTCATTATTTAGCAATGCTTTTATGCATTGATAGTTGTTTGTAATTTGAAAATTTTGCTTCAACAAAAAAAAAAAGCCTATATGGATTATTGTTAAGACTTTTGTGAATAGACACTAGGTACTTGATGTGATTTTTTATATATTTTATTAAAAATCTATTACCATCCTCCTAAACAACTCCTTTTTTTATGAGAAGCAATAAGAATGAAACATAATCATCATCTTACTGCAAAATACTGAATGTTTACTATTACAACATTGTCATTTTCACAACGAAAATATATAATTTTGTTAATATCTTGTTTACATAATGCCAGTCTTTACAAAATGATTCACTTCAAATCAAATATGCGTATCCTTACAGTACATAATAATATCTTAAGAACAATGAAGTACACATCTTTCAATATTATCTGTCAAAAACTGCTTACCATTATGCAAAACAAATCCACAAATTTAAAATAACAGTATTTGATTTAAGTAAGTAAAGGAAAGGGGCAAAATATGCGATGGTTCCCTCATAGGAGCTATCGCAATTACGGCCGCTGTAGGTGGTGAACTCTGCTAGAAGTTTCTTAAAACAGTTTTCCAGTGGGTTCAAGGACTACAGCAACGACAACGACGCCTGTACCGAGTTGGACGGAGCGCAGAGAGGTTGTTGTTAAAATATTTCTTTTTCAAGTTTTTGTGGTGTTGGTGCTAAATAAATATCTGTGCTTAAAGTTGAGGGTATATTGCAGTTCTATTTCATTGTTGTTATTTGTTATAAAATTATCTACAATTATTAATAATTGCTATAATTTTCAAACGAGTATAATGTCCATGAGGTAAGATTATTTGTGCAAGATGGCGAGCTCCTAATATGCGATATCATTGGAGGTCCAAATGTGCGATAGAAAAATAGAAGAATCATTGAGTGACACTGATTCTGATGTTCATCTTGATGAGGGTGGTGATTCCGATATGAACACGATGATGACACATAATGCCTTTTCTGCACTGGTCGTTTCTCTGACAACAAACACGGAGAAAAATGGGCACAGTGCACTTTGTATTATCGCTTGGCTCATGAAGATTGTGGTGTTGAAGAAGACAATTTTGTGTGTCCTCAATGTAGGAAAATCAAATATAATTAGGCCTACGAGTAGTAAGATATGGTTAGTTGTTCAGAGAAATACATGTTAACGTCTCATATTCTTCAGACAACAACTTTTGTTTAGTATCCCATATTAGGAAACCTTAACTTCATTTCTGATATCCGACATATTTATGAAGAGGGAATCTCCCAGAATTATTGTTAAATAAGTTTAACAAAATTATTTTAGTTTATTTTATTGTGGCTTGAAACATATTTTAAAAGTAATTATTTTATTTGGGCAAATTTAAAGTTTGAATGTGCATAAGTTCGAGTTGGACGTCAGAGGTAGAAATACATATAAACAGCTGACCAACCTCGGTTTAATAGACAGAGACACACAGAGCAGATGTCATAAGTAGAGAGTAGAAGGCAGAAGTCGAGAGTAGTCACTAGAAGGAGTTTGCAGTAGAGGCTACAAGCAACATCGGGAAAGGTGAGCGAGAAGAGCTCTCTAGAAATCCCGGATGAATGAAGCCCAGACACGGCGTGACGAAAGTAGACTGGCTCATGTGAAGAGACGGAAAGTTTGCCTGTCTAGATATAATTTTAATCAGAAGATAAATATTCCTCAAAGTAATTGAAGTTTGGAATCATCAGAAGTATTTCAAAAGAAGAGACGGGAAGATTGGAGATTACCAATTGCTGGTAGCAGACGACGGAGAAGCTACGTCAGTCCATTGCCTTACGGGAAGAGAAGCGGAGCCCGCCAAGGTTCAAAGTCACGAGAACGAGAAGTCATAGGATTCGAGCGGACGCCAAGAAGCAAGCTCACTTCAACGCAGTGACGAGATATTATGAATTCAACGCAGAACTTCACCAGGGTGAAAAGCCATTAATCGAAAGTATTCTTCAAGAACTTCACCAAGGTGAAAAGCCATTAGAACCGACTAACTGTAAGTACGTTCTACGATTCTCTTATTTTGTGGGATGTGTCCGTCCCAAAATATTATTGTGCCGAGAAGGAATCGTTAAAACGAGAAATGAATGCAAAAGGAAAAACTATTTGCTCTACTGATAATTAATTATTCGAGTGGAGTAATTATAGAGTTAATTAACGTGAATTATTAGGTGAATCAAGAAGAGAATCAAAGTATTGTGATTAGTAAATGCGGAAAAGCATTAGTAGTTTATTTAAGTGCTAAGGAAATTAAGTGCGCAGCTATTGAGTTAATATTATTTCATCGAAGCTAGTTGATTCAGTGAATTGTAATAAGTTAGTGAAAGTTAACTGTAACTATTTTTAAGTATATATTTGAGTTATTTTTAAGAATATATTTGAGTTCAAATATATTCACGAAGCCAGTGAATTATTTAGAAGTGTTTAATATTATTATTTGCTAGTAATTATCAAGACGATATTTACAGAAGTATTGAAAGTTCGAGAAATCAAATTCATAGATGGAATTTGAATGGGCTAGCGGAAAGCTAATGATTCAAGAAGACTTGAACTGTATTTAAAGGAACACTTTAAATTACAGTCGAACTCCGCTATAATGAACCCGGGCATATAGTGAACACTCGGTTATAAGTTAGAGAATGTTTTTAATGGTCCCGACCGGACTCCCATTTAACTAATGTTATTTTGTAATGGACACCTGAGAACATGGCAGTTCGGTTATAGTGGACTCAAATTTCACTTCCACACCGCTTTAAAAATTTAAAAAAATCGAGGTTTTTCAAAAGCTCTGATACATTTTGCTGCATTAAATTACTGCATTTCCATATAAACTGGATTTATGCGTGAAAGAAACTCGCAGGATATTCATTGTGAAATCTGTTTAGACGTCATGTTTTCCCCTGGGCGTGACGCCACGACTCACGTGTTCCAACGATGCACTGTGATTGGATTTGAGATCAAGAGCAGCTAAAAATTGAGTAAAAATGGCGAAAACTGTAAAAAGGAAAGCCTTTTCAATTGAGGATAAGGTTAAAATTACCAAACGTATTGAAGATGGCATGAATCAATCGGCACTATGCAAGGAATTTTCCTTGTAAAAATCAACAGTTTAAACATTTGGAAAAATCGCAGTGTGATTCTTGCTGCACACGAAAAAAATATGAACTCATCGAAGAAACTATGTCTGGCTGAAAAGGAAAACGTGGAAGAAGCTATTAAAATGGTTCACCATTCAGCGGAATAGAAATCTTCCTGTGAGCGGACACATGCTTCAAATTAAAGCAAATGAATTTGTTGAAAGATTCGAAGAAAAGGATTTTGTGTGCTCTAAAGGATGGCTTGATCGTTTCAAAAAACGGAACAATATTTCTTGTGCAAAAGTTGTTGGTGAAGCAGCAAATGTTTGTGCATCGGATATTGAAAAATGGAAAGCTGAAGTGTGGCCGGATATAATCAAGGATTATGAAGAGAAGGATATCTTTAATGCTGATGAAGCTGGGCTTTTTTACAAAATGACTCCCAATCAGACATTAAAATTTAAAGGAGAAAAATGCAGTAACGGGAAGCTCTCCAAAGTGAGAATAACTGATCTTTTATGTGCAAACATGAATGGCTCAGAAAAACGAAAACTAACTGTCGTAGGTAAATCCCAAAAACCGAGGTGTTTTAAAAATGTAAAAAAACTGCCCGTCAACTACAAAGGCTATAAAAATGCATGGATGACTTCCAATCTTTTTGAAGAAGAACTTCGACAATGGGACAATGATTTCTTGGGAAAAAAACGTAAAATTGTCCTCCTTGTCGACAATTGCACAGCCCATCCCCAATTAGAAAAGCTGAAGTGCATTAAGCTCATTTTATTGCCCCCAAATACGACTTCTTTGCTCCAGCCCATGGATCAGGGCGTTATTCGCAGCCTGAAGTCCCACTATAGGAAGCAGCTGGAGATGCGTATTTTAGAGAACTACGAAGGGAACAAGACGGATTACAACATCTCTCTATTGGAAGCAATAATTTTGTTGGAAAAGTCATGGAGACAGGTGACATCAGCAACAATCCGCAACCCTTTCCGGCACGCCGATTTTTCGAAGGATGTGCTGTTGGTAGGAAAACACGCCACTGTGGAGGATGAAGACGACGAAGAAAACCTACCACTATCTCTGTGGCTGGAAAAGAGTGGTGTGAACATGTTTCCACGGGAAGTTACTGAACAATTCGGTTCAAGTTACTGAATCTTGCGATGACGAAGTGTGCACTTCGGGAACCCTTACAGATGTTGACATTGTATCTGAAGTTAAACAAAAGAATGATGCTGAAGAAGAATACTTAGAAGACGATGCTGAAGAAGAATGTGAAATTTCGATACCTTCTATCTCGGAAGTGAAATCGGCTATGAATATCCTGAACTTTTTTTTTTTCTACAGAAAATATGGACAAGAAAACAATGAATTCTTTACTAATTGTTGATAAAAAATTGATGAACTCTACTTAAAGTCGAATTGTATTCAATCGAAAATAACTAATTTCTTCCATAGAATTTAAAAATAAAATCAAGTTTTAGATGTGTAAATACATTTTTCTTCTTTTTGATAGCAATTCTATTAGTGTACGTGCTAGTTCTAATCTCATTACAAACATTATCCAATTTCATTGGAAAATAAAAATACAGGATCTTTTAAGTTTCTAAATTATAATATCAGTTGAAAAAAAGATAAAGAATAATTAAATCCCCAGTATTTAAGTTGATTAATTTCAATTAATTTTATTCAACTGATATTATAATTTAGATACTTAAAAACCAAAGAAAAATAAAAATACAAAATCTTTTAAGTCGTGAAAACAATACCAACGAAAAGATATTGTATTAAGGAAAGGAGCCATGAAATTTTTTCAGCAACTTCTTGTTTAGCATTACAATTTCTTTACCGATTAACAGAAATTCAGAATTTCAATTAAATCAAACCACTTCAAAATCAAGATTTTTTTCCTTTTAAATTTCCAACAGGGAGCCAGCAAAAACGGATAGCAAAGTACAGTATTATCTATTCTTAAGACAGTTGTGATGCATTCCATCATGTCATCTTCCATCAGGGCTGTCGTGAAACTAAGTTGTTATCTGTAAACGGAAAAAGGCCAATGCCTCTGAGAATATACGAAATTGTAAAAACAATCTCATCAAAATCCATGATTGTTTTAAACGATGGGTTGAGTGAATTTTATGAAAGAAAAAAAAAAAACAACCTGAAATCCATAAAATTATCAAGTTCAAAATTCAATGTGTATTTTATAAAATTTCCTTACATAGTTTATTTTATCATGTTTGCTCGTTATACAGCTTTAAAAGTTACATCTACGGGTTCGCAAGCTCCGGTACTTAATTAACTAACGACTCATCTGTTTGCTATGAAAACGCAGACAAAAAGTTCCTTCTACAGAAAGAAAGACAAATAACAAATAATGACATATAAAGATTTAGGAGTAATGTTAAATTCTGATCAATTTGAACTTTATGATTCTTAATATTTTTAAATATTTTTGTTGTAACTCAAGATACGACTGCTATAGAGGTTCATATTTGATTTTCTAATTTTCAATACTTTACAATATACAAATTGATGAACAATTATTTGGAATCGTACCCTTTCAGAGCAATATGTACGTCTGTAATTGATGATTCTAACTAGATTATTTGTTTTTTTGTTTATTTCTTATTAAATGTTTTTTGAGGTTGAATATTTCCTAAAATAATTTTCGACTGATTTATATCGTAACATCATGATTGTCATAGCAACCGAAGCTATATTTACTAACAACTTCATTTCATGTGTTCAGAGAAATAATAGACATACTTATTACAACCATCAATAAGGGAGAAAACTCTTTTATTTTTGATTTAATGCTGACTCAAGATCTTTCAGAAAAATTAGCGACACATTCTGTAAGTTCTCAAAAATGGCAATGATCAGCAGAACTGAAAGCAGGAGGAGTAATTTAGGTCAGAATAGAAAAGAAAGAAAATCAAATCAAAGGAAAGTTATGAAGCGGTACTCTTTCTTTCTCTCTCTTTGTTAGCACAAGTCTTGCTTAAGTACAAAAGCTGCATCCACTCGTGGTGAGAACAATGCTCACTTTTCGTCATAATCACAAGCCCCTCTCGTCTTCTTGAGACCTGAATTTCCCGCAAAGAAACAAAGGGAGCCACTGTTTTCGCGAGAACAATCACTTGGAATGCGTGACGTCATTACCTCAGCACATGATCTCTACGAACACCTCTTTCTCCATCTACTCATCTCAAAGAGATGCACCACCTCTTGCTTATAACAACACAATGCCTAGAAATCCAGGTCACGCAGATTCCCTGATTATTACACGACAACAATTTCAGAAAACGGGATCAAAAACAGTTCGTTCAACCACTAAGAATGCACTATATTCCAGACATGTTTACAGTTCCTTAAACCTGGCAATGCCAACTAAAACAGACAATATTCTCAAGTTGACATAATCTTATTTAACAGGAACAATAAGTGATTTCACAGGACAAACTTGTCCTCCTGTTGCTCCTTTTAATCATTTAAATAGATGGTTTGCATTTGAATCCCATGTACTTCCGAAAATCTCAGCAATTTATCTACGTCACAGAAATATCTCAGTGGGAGCCACCTGTGACTACTTCTAAATTCCAAGCCTTTGCTCCTCATCCAGGGACAAACAATGGGATTTGCCAATAAAGAAGTGTTTTAAGCAAAAGAGCTTCTCTTCTTTAATAGTAGCTCTTGATAAAATAAAAAGAAATAAAACAAAAACAACAATATCAAAGCTGAATTCTAATATCAATAAATCAATATTTCACTGAAATTGAAAACAAATTATTGATTTAGCAAAATTACTTTTCAATTCTGTTATGATCAAAATTAACGACTAAATTATTATTAAATGGCTAAATTATTAATGAAAATAGTTCACGAATTGTATCATTTTAGATCACATCTTAAATTCTTTGAAAATCAATTGTAGTCTTAAGTATTAAGCGAAAAAAAAGTGATTTATTCATCAATTTCATAAAAAAAACAAGTAGTCCGCTAAGTTTCGTGGCGAGCCTCAGCTAACGGACGGCTCGCAGGTGGCGGATAGCGGACGCCCTCAGATATGAGGGTTAGCTACGAATAAGAGGAGACCCGAATAAATAGTCCCGGACCGAGGCGGCAGGACCAGGGAGCGTGGGAGAGTAGTTTGTGGCGGAGCTACACGCAGTAAACACCACATATGCTCAATGCTCGTCCTGCGTCAAAGCGAGTAAGCACCGCTATTATCTTTCTTTGCCTTTCACTGAACTACGAGTGAATCCAACTGATGAGAGGTATGCACCTCG
>JAFIDM010109771.1:7720-19042 GCA_023159025.1 Thereuonema tuberculata | reverse complement strand
TGTTGTGCAGTAGTGGGATCGCACCTGTGAGTAGGTATTGTACGATATCCCGTCCAATAGAATTAGACCAGATCCTTTTTTTTTTCTTTTATTATTATATTGTTTTTTGTTTTTCTTTTTTATTTTATAGGTTTTTTTTCTTCAGCTTTATTATCATTTCTTTTTATGTTTTATGTTTCTTTCTTTTTTTTAATAAGTTTTGAATATTTGATTGCATTTTTTTCCAATCGTGAGATCGGGACAAATCACGTTAGGTAAGTTATGTTCCTAGCTAATATTCAGTAACACTTATGTTATTTTTACATTTAATGTTCTTTTCTTTAAATCTTGTTTCGACTACAAATTGTTAGTAAATGGTAAATTGTTATTTATTTAAAAGCTAGTAAGAACCAATATATATATATATATATAGTGAAAAGCACTAATTGTATCGACTGGAAGTTGTAGCTACTTGGAAGCCTGTGTCTGAAATGATTTGAGGACGGTAGATCTATCGTATAATGTCCTGTGGTAGAGTACAATAGCCTGTCCATTGAATTAGACCAGAACTTTTTTTTATATGTAATACTAATTTGTATTTCCTTTGTTTCTTTTTCTTGTTCAGAAAATGTAAGTAAATTTGATCATTTTCCAGAAACAAGTGGATGAAATTTTCAAAATATGAAATTTAATCAGACGTTATTAATTCTTCTATTTTTTACTGTATTATTTAAATCATTGCTTTTTAACTATATACTTCGTTGTTTCCAGTATCGGTTTTATAATTACTTTACTTTTTATTTACTTTTAATTCTATAAGTTTGTATGGATGGATGTACATAGGTGAACTGTATGATCCTGATACTAAACAAGTCCAAACATTAAAAAATAAATGAGTTTACATCTCCATTCGGAAATATATATAAATATATAATAACTCAAATATTAAGCCGGACAGCTATCTGAAATTTAAAAAACCCCAATACAAATTTCAGAAAGCAGTTTCTGTGAGATCTGATTTTCTCACTTCATCAGCGGCATCTGGTGTTAAATTTTTGAAACTAAACTAAAATTTAGAAGTAATTACAGCGCATTATTTAAAGAAAATTGCTCCTTTCATTACATTTATTCCTTTTTTTAAGTTTTTTTAAATTTTTTATATTCTTTTTTATTTTCTTTGAAATTATATACTTTTTTTATATACTTTTTGTTTTTTTATAGATCTGTTTAAAGAAATACATACTGAGAAAAAATTATTCCTTTCTAATACAAACATACATAGAAAAATTATTCCTTCAACATACATACATACAAAGAATAATTATTTACTTTACACACATACATAAAAAAAAAATTTAAAAACAAAATTAACTTATACATACATAGAAAAATAAATTCCTTAAAATCTTTTATACATAGAAAATTAATAGATGACAGTTATCAAATCAAACTCAAAACTTCCTCAAAAGAGGATTTAATTCTGAGTTGTCATAAGATAACTTAATGATAAAATTACAAGTCCTGTTTTGAAGATAAATGATTAAATAAAATAGTGAATATATTTAATTTTATGTTTTTTGTAAATTTGAAATTTAAATTTCTTCTGAAATTGTGTAATATAACTATTTAAAACTTTGTTTGGAAAATTATTATATGTAAATTCATTAATAAGATAATTCAAATTGATTAAAAAATCTCCTAATTTAGTATTAATGGTAAGACATCTTTTTAATTCCTGTATAAAGATATTTTTAAATAAATTAAAGCTAACATTACTCGTAAATTTGTGAAATCTGTTTATTTTGAATGGGAATAAAAAATTTTTATTAAATAATTGTATATAAGGAATTTGTTGATGATAACATATTCTCAAATCTAAAAAATCTACAAATTCAGTATTAATGTTGGTTTGTTGTAAGTTAATAATTTTGTTATAAATTTTTTCTTTTATATAATTAATTTTAAAATTAATATTAAAAACAATCAAATCATCTATATATCTATAAATTTTGAATTGGAAAGGGAATTTAATACAAAATTGATATTCATAGGCCAATAAAAATAAATTAGCAATAATGCTACTATAGTTTACTCCCATTCCAATACCTTTAATTTGGGAATATATTTCATTATCAAATTCAATATAATTATTGTATAAATTAAATTGAAGAAAATTAAGAAATTTTTTAATAGGAATATTAAATAGATTAGTTATATTAAATTCTGAAATTAAAAATTTAATTTGTTGTAAAAAAGAATCCAATGGTATATTTGTAAATAAATTTTCAAAATCTGCTGTAATTATATTAAAAATTTTGTTATTATTTACATATTCAATAATATCATCATGGTTATTAATGAGCCAATAAAAATCAGGATTGATTTTACTTTTAATGATTTCATGTAATTTGTTAAGAAATAGTTGTAAAATAATATTTGACTGTTTTAATATGGAATTAGTGGTGCTACATATCATCCTGAATTTACCTTTTTTATGCATTTTAGGATTTAGAAATAAATAATTTAAATTTTTATTGATTCTAATTTTCTTACATTTAAGTGTTTTAAATTGTGATTGAAATTTTGAAAAACTTTTATCTAAATTGTTTAAAATAAATTCTTTAGTTTTAGTAATTTTTGGAAAAACAGATTGATCATTTAATAATTCTTTAATTTTGTGAAAATAAAATGGTTTTCAAATGATAGCCAAATTGTTGTGTGCTTTGTCTAAATTATACAAAATTAAAAAAATTATTTCTAAATATCAAGAAAATTACATTTTTACAACCATAGACAAAGCACACAACAATTTCTGTATATTACAGAAAGTATTCAATTGTATTGTATAGCCCTGTTTATTTACTTCAGAACCAATGTCTATAAATCTTTCAATCAAATTCAAAATCAAAGTTTACCTCAAAAGTCGGATTAGGAGATTGATTGCCTTCATTTGACAATAAAGTTTAGTGAACATAGAAGATTTTTAATGGATTCTTTTCAGAAAGGATGTCAGTAGCCAATCAAAATAAGTTGAAGTAAGATTGAAATTTCAAATTGAAGATTGTATAGATATTTTTATTAACTAATAAGGTTTAGTATTAGATTTTTAATAGGTTAACCACATTGTTCTAGATTTCATTCAATCTATTTTGGTTTACATATCTAAGTCCCCTATTCGTAGCAGCACTTCCATAGTCAGGTATTGGCATTTTGCAAATGAGTATTTGCTAGGCTTTGCCGATTATTTATTATTTTTTGTTTGCCAATATCGAAGTGGAATGTACTACACTCTATCCAAACGAAAATATTAATTTGAAAGAAGGGAGAAGTTTCAAAACTCTAATTAAAATAACATCAAACATCTCAACCACAGGGAGTATTCCCCTTGGCTTCGTTTTTCTCTATATGGTGAAGGGACCATCAGTGAAAGGTTTCTTTACCTAGGTCACCTATGTGTTTTTCGAACGCCTATTATGCGTTTATGACTTACTGATATCAGTCTCCTTTGAAAGGAAGATCCTGACAGTTGAGCAATCCTTGCTGGTATTTAAGGTTGTTGGCAACTGCAGTGCAATACTTTGTCCTGTACTACTAGTCAGGGCTTCTCAGAACATTCTAGTAGGTTGATCACGTTCTACTGCTTTGTTAGTACGTTTTGGCTGGGATCACTGTAAAGTCAGGGAAGGTATTAAAGTAGTTCTCTACAGATCTCTGTTGCATTTGAGGTCGCAGAAGGAAAGGCTCCAGGAGTTTATGACCAATGAAGCTAAATTGAGGTTGCATTGTCAAACTCACGTCCGACGTCCTTTAACTTCCGGAAAAGATACCTGGTTCCCATTTAAGAGAGTGCTGGGTGAATACTAGGATTCAACTGAAGGAAAAAAACCTACAGGTAAATCCCGATCGCCTTCAAAAATCGAACCCCTCTCCTCCAGTCAAGGAGCCCAGAAGTTAGTCACTGGACCATTGCATTCACAGGGAATGTCTGGGATTGGATTAATTTTTCTCTCTGTATTCCAGCATTTGTTTCCATGTATTTCTATGTATTGTATATATTATAACTATGTATTTCATTGTTTCCAGAATCATTTTTTTTATTACTTTTATTTCTAAAAGTTTGGATGGATCCCTGTAGATACGTGGATCTAATAAAGTGCATACATTAAAAAATAAATCACAGAAATTTGTATGTCTGTGATAACTCAAATAAAACTTTTCTAAGTTTCCTGAAACATTTGTACCGTATTTTAGCATGTAAAAGATATAAAAAAATAAAAATAAAAAACTTAACGATGTAAGTTTGAATCGAAATTTGTGTTGTCAAATTTCTTTGTTTGTGATCAACATATCTCAAAAACTTTTCTGTATTTAGAAGTTAAGGCTGTTAAAGTTTTGATATTGGTAAATACTGTATCGTCAAGTAAAGAGCTGAGAGAAAACTACTACGTCATTTTTTAATCTTTTGTTTTATTGAATCATAGAATCATTATAAGGAATTTATTATAAACAAGGTAATGATCATAACCATTACATACGCAATATTTCACAGAGATGACTTCCTCTGCTTCTTCAGGCGATATTAGGAACTTAAACATGAAAACCGTTATTACAAAGATTTAAAGTGATTTTATAAATTACTGTTTTAACAAAGAGGAATTATTAACAATGGTAATACATTATTGAAACCCTGTAATTTCACCAAAAGAGTTTTTAAAGCTTTCTACTATACATTTACTAATTTATGAACATACATACATACATAGCCGATTTTCCCTGTTCCACCAACTGTGGGTCTAGGGAGCCAGATTCCAGCCGCCAGGCCAGATCTGGGCGGAACACAAGCTCTGTTCCGATAATTTCAAGGGGAGAAGATACGAGGTGCTTTCCCAGAGCTAACCCTCAGGACGCCATTACGGAATGACGTCAGACCGAAGAGAAAGCGAAGAAGAGGCTGACACATCCTCTTTGGAAATTTTCGAAACATCCATGCTCACTACCGGGATTTGAACCCGGGCGCCGGTAGACTGGCCTCACGGCAGCAGACCGCCGCCTGAGACTGCTCGACCACACCGGCGCGGCTTAATTTATAAACATTTATGTTTATTAATACTTTCAAAGTTGTTCATTACCTAAGTTTCTAATATAAATCTGAAAGTTGATTTCGTTTCTTGATAATCAGAATGCATTTCTGAGTCAGGATTGTATTGGTTGATTAGACAATGTTCGACCCCAAACTTTTAGGATGGTAATAAACACAAGCATAACAATAAAACCTATATTTCGGAAACACAAGAAGAACATTATAAGAGAGAGAGAATGAACACGTAAGAGCTTTCGGGAATAACCATTAGAGTTTTAGATTGGGCCGAACATTGTCTAAATAACCGTTTTTAATGTTTCTGAAATTTAGTTTTAACTTTTTTATTATCATCCCACAATAAAACAATAAAAATACCAATTCGCTCATAAGTTCATAAAGTAAAACATGTTGAAATTATTTTGAGGTTTCGACCAGTACATAAGCTTGTACCAGAGAAATCGTGTTCACTAGTCAAAATTTAATTTACGATAGATTTGAATCAATTTGAATGATCATTAGTAGTTTTATATATCAATGCGCTATTGTTTTATTTTCTCCAATGCTCGGGCTATTGACAATTTCTACTTTGATCTCAATAAGAAATAGAATGGTAAACATTCCCTCGAAGAAACAAGATGAAGAATCGTTGCCTCGGAATATCTTAGGAGACAGTTCACATAGAAACAAAAGAAACACAGAAAAGCCATATCCACGCCGAGTCCAGGATAGGAACCAAATGCTTAATTTTAGATTCTAGGATATAAAAATGTATTTAAAGTATACAAGATGTCTTAAGAAGAAAGGCATTATGTTCTTGGAATTGCCAGTATCTGTCTTTTTTAAGAACAAAAAAGTTTATATGAACATGCATTCTATTCGGAAGAGTTTACAAGATAGGGTATTTCAATTGACCATATTTTAAATTTGGCTCAGGATAATGTTCTTCCTTTCCTCTGTAATAAGTCACTGCATGAAACACAGGAATAGATCTGAAGGTTCTATTGGCTGCTTTGTTTGTTGATTAATAACATGTAACTAGTGACATTGCATTTGCTCTTTAAATAAGGCAGCACTTCCAAAATGCTAAATATGCTGATGTGTTTTGTGCTTGAATCATGACAAATAAACCATGTACTTACAGAGTACCAAAGTGTATTAATGGTTTTTCTTAATACTAAACTGAAATCTATTACTTAGCAGAACTTACACAGCCTCCTTACTCTTAATGTTCTAAAAAGGAACACAAGCATATTTTTCATTACCTAACTGATCGAAAAAAGTTTTAGAATCTATTGTTATTTTTTTAATTGAAATTTAAAAATTCCTTCAAGAATAGCAATTTCACTTCCATAAATATATTGTATTCACACTCATAACTTCTGGGAATGGACCACTTGAGGTTTACGCCCCTGTCGACGTCACGTATGACGTGTAAGCATATGCGGCGAGAGCTTGTGGGATAAAAAACATAACTTTATGTGAATTACTTAAAAAAATCGTCGATTTTTTGATATTTCAAGAGGGATGGTTAAGTACTGTGCAGATCCTTATTGCAATAATTCTGTAAAAACGCTTGGAATATCCTTCTTTAATATAACATTTCCTCTGTATCTACACCGGTTCAAACAAAGCACACGGCTTTGTTTAACCCACATGCGAAGCAGTAGCCTGGGGGATATGTTGTAACTACGAAGCCCCGCATATCCTCAAGTGGTCCATTACATTATATCCTTGTTTGAAAATATATTGCTGTTGACTTCTTCAATATGCAATAATGAACTCTACATCCAATCTGAAAATTTTGGAAGGCTTACAATCGTTGCATCCAAATCAAATCTTTTAGTTCAGCCTCTATATCTACTAAAGTTAAAACGAAGCACACGGCTTTATTTATCCCACAAGTCAAAAAGTAGACTGGTGAGATATTTTGGAACTACGAAGCCCCGCCTATCCACAAGTGGTCCATTAGGAAAACTAAAATCAGGAACAGCATGAAAAAATAAAAGTAAATGAACAATAATAGTAAACTATAATGTAATTACGATTTTAGTGCGATATTGCTCAAATAATATAGTCTAATTCTCAATCACAAAAAACATTAGTCATTTGAGTGAAAAGAAATTTCATATGAGCTTATTTAACTTTTTTTGAATTAGCAATGCTGTAATTTTGACAGACGTTATTGACTGAGCATGCAAAATAATAATCATTTTTTTCATGTCTGTTTATAAATGCATTGCAGCAGCAAAAAAAAAAAAAAAAAAAAAAAAAAAAAAAAAAACGGTTGGAGGAATTTCCTTAAAAGTCATTTGTTCCTTTTTGGTCCAACTTAGAATATAGGCTTATTTCTGTTGTTCTTCCATTTCTTAAAAAGCATCTAAGAAATGTGAAGAAAAAAGAAAAGCTAAAACTGCTAAGCTGATTTCTTTATTTTGATACTGTCGCGATATCATTGTAGTTTCATTCGGTTTTGTTTTTTGTGACTCTTGGAATGTCCTCTCAGCCCAAACTTTCATTTACGGTCTATATCCTAACCATGTGTTGTACTATATCTTACTGAAACATATTTATCCCAAACGATGTTCTCTAATAAAAACAATAAATCATAATTTGTAAAAAATTGTTGTCTTCAATAAATAACTAAAGAAATTTCTTTCAGTTTTCTTTTGTCTATCTAATTACCTATCTTTTCTTTTAGATATCTGTTTGCAGTAATCTATCTCATCTTCATCTTACCAACGCGTCATATCAAAAATAAAAATTAATTATTATCAAAAATGAAAAAAAAAACCCCAAAAATATCCATTTTTAACAGATAACTCACCAAAGTTATTTAGCCTGCTTTTTCAATTGAAAATAAGAATCATGAATTCCTGATATGCGTGTATGTGTGTGTGTGTGTGTGTGTGTGTGTGAGTGGCCCATTAATAACTTTTGAACTTGTAATGCATCTTTATGAACTTTATATAACATGGGGGGAAAACAAAAGCCTTTGTAAAATTTTCATTTGATTTTTTTTTTAAATCAATATTAAATTAATAAATGCGTTTACAAATTTATATATCAATATGTGAAATTTCTTAGATTTTATAACCTGAGGATGGCGATGTGGACATTTATTGGTTACAGTGATATAGAAACAGTGCAGGTAAATCTAGAAATTTCTTAAAACTAGATTAAACCAAAAAAAAATTAACAGTTTTCGTTGATTTAATAGTAACTGTGCTTTTAAATGGTTTGGTTTGAAAACAGCGAATATTCTCGTAATTTTCAATCGTTCACTGTACTACATACCAATCAATTTTTAATTTTATTTTTTGAAGATTTTTAAAATTTTTATAAGGCCAATTATTACATTTCAATAATATAATGAAATTAGATAATATTTGAGAAAATCCATAAATTTTCATTCTATTTTGAAGTGAATTACTTAAATTTCGATATTAAATCATTTTCAAATACAAGGCACTCGTAATTGATGTTTTCAAACTGTATTCTGTGTATTACAAATATATGCATAAAATTTATTTAGTCAAGTTAATTTTTATAATATGTTTTTTTACAATAAATTACTATATCAAATTTGTTCTCGTATGTTCTGTATATTTCATTTGCTTTCGTTTAGGTTCATTATTCAATTTCATATTCTCGGAAAAAAAATCTTTCATTTAATTTTAAGAATCCGATAAGAGAGATAATTCCCTAACGCCATTGTATTTACATTTTAATAAATAATGAATTGATTTTAATTATTATTACTTAACATGTGAAATTGGATGAATGTTTTTGCAATTCGAATCGGTAACTTCAAATATTCTTTTGCGATTATTGTGAAATTTCGCTTCCAATTAAGTGTAAAACTCAGTTTCACAATAAACCTAAGTGGCTTTCAAAAAAAAAAAAAAAATTCCCCATTAAATTTGTAAGAAGTCTTAAAACTGTTCGAGTTCAGCATCTTCAAAACGACACCGCAAATGCATTACAACAATGCAAAATTCAACCACATTGATTGCTATGCCATCAAAATTCAGTTATCCTTAGTCTGATTTCTCACCTTTAACCTTACTGGTGTCACTCCTACCAGTGTGACTCTTAAGATCATTGAAACACACAAGCCCTTTCACCACGACAAGGTGATAACCAAGAAAGGGAAAATATTTATATTAACTAGGTAGCGCACCTCCATACTTAAATGGCGCACCATCTAGCCAAGGATACTTTCATGACTGACTAAGCGGCTGACCTCCATACTTAAATGGCTCACCGCCTTGACATCTGTATTTATATTTATACTTACAATTAATCAAGTGGAGTTATAATATTCATGTTATATAATAATGCATCTACTAAACTACATAAGTATACGTTTTCGCCAATAATAATTGTTTCATTAATCTTAAGCCTTCACTATTTTATATTTGGAAACAATATTAAACATCTAAAATTTGCTTTACTTATTTTTATATCACCGATCTCATTGTTACAACAATGTTCATTTGCAATTATTCTTTGTTTTAAAGTAGATAATATCGATAGTATACTTTAATTCTTAAAATGCATCTTTTATATTTGTAATAAGAACAAGTGTGGAATGTAAGTTCTATAGATTCAATTTGTTTTAAATTACAGGTATAAGAAGCACCTGGTGTTATATTATAATTTGATAGATGCATTTATTTTACCATGTTCTGTAAGGTTTTCACCCAAAGCAAAATGATGCTAAAAGGGTACTCTTCGCTCTTGCTTATGTAACGTAAAAAAAACCAAAAAAAAAAAAACCATGAAATCTTACGAAGTCTGATTAAGTAAAGCTAACTATTCTGATTAACTAACTTGTTCCCCAACACTGAATACAGGCAAGATTTGCAACCTAAAATTACTACGCAAACAGGCTTTTACCTATATTGTTTGATAGATTTAGATTCGATACCTAAATTTTGAGTTTTTACTGAAACATAAATATATCCCAAATGATGTGCTCAAATAAAAACAATAAATCATAATTTGAAAAAAATTGTTGTCTTCAACAAATAACTAAAGAAATTTCTTTCAGTTTTCTTTTGTCTATCTAATTACCTATCTTTTCTTTTAGATATCTCTTTGCAGTAATCTAGACTTCACCTTATCAACGCGTCATATCAAAAATAAAAATTAATGATTATCAAAAAAAGAAAAAAAAAAACACTATGTGCGATTCCAAGAATCATGACGATATCAATTACTCTGCCGCCTTCAAACTTTCCTATAATACTTCCCCGAGTGAAATCATCTAGATGATGTCTTTGTGAAATATCGAAAATTTCACGTTCGTCACTTCTTTCCTTCACATCAAACGATACTTTCAAGCATAATTCACCTACCATGCCAATTTTCCTTTTAACCATTTCAAGTTATACTACGGGATCTCTGTGCTCATGATTCACAAATTTGTATGTGCCCCACGTTTCCACTGCTCGTCCACAGGTATGCAAATTGCCACAAGCTGTTTCGTCTGATTTTGTGTTTGTAACCATTAGAACTAGTGGTTGTCTTTAGGGTTTTGAACGCCTGTGTATATTAGAATGATTTGGAAGAGGTTAGATTATTATTATTCCTAAAGATATAGTAAAATATAAAGAGGATTTAAAATTAACTGAGCTGGTTAAAGAAAAAATATTAAAACTACTCAATGGAAATGGGACTTGTTTTGGTAATGAGGGGAGTTCAGTTGTATTTTTTCAAACAATATATTCCCCATATATGATTTAAATTTCGAAATTTTATCAATCCCAACTACATATCTTATATTTAACGACCGATTTGGGAGGTATTCTTATTCGACCAAAATCGCTATCACGGTTTTTCTTGTGCACCTGTCCAAATCCAAGAACTTCCGAACGGAAAAGTTAGGATCAACAAATGGATTTCACCATCGTAATCAGAGGGCCAAACAACGTAAGAACGGGATATTTTGAGGGACCAACACCCCACCCACTCCCCTCAAGTTCGAGATATTTGGCATTCTTGTCATTGTATCCTCCTAAAAATTCGAGAACGAAAGATCGGATCGACAAACGGACTTCACCAACGTTTTTATAAGCCCAAACAACGTAAAAGGGGTAATATTAGTGGCTACCGCTCCCCCCCCCCCCTCTCCCTCGGTACTAAATTTCTGCTATAAATAAAATTGTATGGGTTTTTTTTCTCCTCTTTTCCTGTAAAAATTAAAACAAAAAAAAACAACTTCGAAATGATTGGTGAACTGTGACCCCCAAGAAAGTTTC
>JAFIDM010109770.1:8516-19046 GCA_023159025.1 Thereuonema tuberculata | reverse complement strand
GGAACCAAGAACATTTTGCTAATTTCTTCGTAAAATAACCTCCAAATAGCGAAGTGCATTTTCTATTTAACGAACTTTTAAGTGGTATCTATTTTTTTTTCTCCTTGAAATATTTTTATTATCAATATTCCCGTAGACGAAATGAAAGAAATGTGGATACAGCTGAGGGAAAAAGAAGAAATTAACGATGATATGCTGATTGATGATTATCTTTCACTAGATTTTGAAGTTGAGAAACACTAAATGAATCGGATATTTTGGACAGTGCGAAAAATGAAAATAACACAGCTATGAATTGCGATGAAGATGATGATGATGAAAATGGAAATGACCATGATGAAGAAATCAAAAAAACCTTCGTATGATGAAATGCTAAAATCATTTGAAACAATCCTACGCGGATTACAATTTGAAGAAAATAATGAAGGGGTTTTTGGTGCATTGCAAAGATGCGAGACAAATTATGAGAGAAAGCACTTTTTCAAAAAAATAAAAATAAAAACAGACAAAATTAACAGATTTTATTTGTAAAAATTTTAAGTACGCATGTGATAATGTATGCTTAATTTCATTAAAATTATTAAGTTTATTAATAATATTTATTGTTTATTTATTTTAAATCTGTTTTATGTAGTATAAAGTAATTGTAAAAAGTGAATCCCTATTTAACGAATTTTCCATATAACGAACTTTTTTTCGGGATTTAGCGACTTCGTTAAATAGAGGTCCGACTGTATCTGTTTCTTGTTTTTAGATACATAGAAAACCTATGAATATTCAAATCATCTCACACATTCGATTTGGTTCCATTAACATTTTCAGAACATATTAACACTTTTTTAAAGTTACAATTGAAATTATCAACTTAACATTCAACTTTTATTCCTATATATATCTATAAAAAGACAAGACCTGAATCATTCACTGAATGACTGATCACCGCTCAGCCAAAACCGTTGGACCTAGAAAGCTGCAATTTTGCACAGAAGTTCCCGTTATGATGTAGACCAGGAATAAGGCCGGATTTTTCAAAATTCTTACGGGTTCGGGAATAATTGACGCTTTAAAGTATTCTTATTTCTGTAATTAGTTCAGTAACTACAATTAGTAGAGACTTCAAATTTTTGCTTATAATTAATATAGATAATTAATATATATTAATGTAGATAATTAATATATAAGTTTAACGTGTGTGAATAGATCAGTAATAAAAATAACAAGCCAAGACATATAAAATAAAATTTAAAAAACATTTAAACACATTTAAATATTACTACATGTTTCGAGCAGCTAGCTGTTCATTTACAAGTGAAAAATAAGGAAAACAAGTGGATTAAATACACAGAGAAAATCAATGGAAAGGAAGCAGTCGTCAGGTGATTCGATGACCTCTGTTGGAGAAAACTGTAAAACGTAATTCAGGAACATCAGAACATCACTTGGGCCGAGCGGAAGAACCGGAAACGACGACAGGAACTCTATCTCTTGTTACAAGTAGATGCTAAGATCTCAGTGGGGTGAGGGAGCGGACCGGAAATGATCTATTGAACTTACAGCTCTTGGTTATTGTAGAGTGGAAAGATCTGCGAAGGGAACTGCGATGATAACAAACTGAATCTGTAAATATAGCATTTGTGATAGCATTTGTTTCCCTTTAACCCTCCCCCCACCTTCCCCACCTCCTTGCCCCCATCTCCAAGAAGTTTTTTTTTATATATATTTACAGATGCAGGTCATACGTCATTTCCGGTCCGCTCCTTTAACCCACCGAGTACTTAGCATCTGCTTGTAACTGGAAATGGAGTTCCTGTCGTCATTTCCGGTTCTTCCGCTGGGCCCAAGTGATGTTCTGATGTTCCTGAATTACGTTTCACAGTTTTCCCCAACAGATGTCCTTTCCATCGGATCACCTGACGACTGCTTCCTTCCCATTGATTTACTCTGTGTATTTAATCCACTTGTTTTCCTTATTATTTCACTTGTAAATGAACAGCTAGCTGTTCGAAACATGTAGTAATATTTTAATGTTTAAATGTTTTTTAAATTTTATTTTATTATGTGTGTTGGCTTGTTGTTTTCATTACTAAGTAGATAATTATAATCACTAAAACATTTTTTCAGGATTTTTCGAAATTCCCACGGATTCGGGAACACTTGGCGCTTAAAAGTTCTCTTATTTTCGTAATTATTTCCGTAACTATTGTAATGCTTAGCCGTGATTTGAAGGCGCACACGTGACGAAGGGGTTAAAGGTGTTTTGCGCAGTGAAAGGTGAGGTAGCTGGGCCCGAATACCTTAAGGAAGCTTTACATCTATGAGAAGGATTATATAGGAAAAGGGTGGAAGCTTCCCTGTGAAGCGACTAAGGAGGGGCTGATTTGTTTGTAAACAGAGCCATAAGGTCAATGACGGCCCGCAGTCTGGTTTGATCAGAGAGTAACCTTGGCGGTGCCAGACGAGACCGGCCCTTGGGCACCCATAACCTGGTAGGAAGCCCTCCCTTAACGCTCCCTGAATTCAGAGCTATTAAACTTAGAATTAGTGTCGAGGAATGAGTAAATAAAAAATAGGAAAGCAGGACAACTAGTTTAGAAAACGATATAATTGATTTAATGAAGAAAGCTATATATGTATTAACAGATTGATTAGCATAAGGGAATGATTAGAAATGAAGGTACATGAATACATGGATATATACATTACCATCGGGGTTTTCAAAATAAATTTATGATGCACTTAAATATATATAAAACACTGACACTAATAATAAATATATTAATTAAGTCCTAAGTCACTTGAATAGTTCAGAGTCTGCCGATGACTGTGCACTGTTCATAGGCTTCTCTAGAGCGGTAAAGGAGGTCAGAGTTCAGCTTACTGTCCGTACGCTTGTATATCCGAAGAGTAATTTTAGCCGGGCGCAGGTAACATAAGTGAGATCGTCGGTTTCATTTCGCGGTGGCTTTAAACTCTTCCGTAACTATATCCTCGATTTGACATAGGTAGTGGTCCCCATTTGTCTTGTATGTCATAGGCTATAGTCCAGTAACTTTGTCGCCTGAAAGGGGATGTACCGTGCGTCAGATCGGGTAATTCTGAAATTTTGCTGAGTTGTTTATGATGTTTTCCCAATATAAGATCCAAGTTTTCGATCTCGAGCGCCGAAAAAAAATCCAAAAAACCGCGAAATTTTCTACCCTTCTTCAGGATTTGGCAATTTTAACCCGGAAGGACTATTGTTGTAATAATAATGACTTAACGCGTTTTTAAAGGAGATGACATTTCCTACAGTTTGAGACCAGAACCATATATATGAACCTAATAGTTTCCGAAATACAACGTTTCAAAATTTAGTGAGTTTTGCGAACTCGACAATTGTTAGCAATAATATGATGTTCTGTGGCAGTTTCGACCTTGTAGGTTGATGTTCCTCAGAAAAGCAATCAAATATGTGATAAAATAACACAAAGTAAATGAAATAATGATCCTTACAACTTAATGTTATACATTACATTTATATAGGGCGCGCCGCGGCGCTACAGTCGTTTTGGTGTTTGGCTGTTTCTTTCTTCTTTTTTTTTTCTTTTTTTCCCTTCATTCCCCTTCTTGTTTGGGGAATTTATAATTAAATTTGGCTCTTTATAATTTCTTTTTCTTTGTTGAGCAGTTTGTGTTAATATAATGCTCATATTTCCTAATTTTAATATCCGTATTATTTAAAAATAGAAAATATACTTGCAATTGTTTATACTGAAATTGCATAATAATATTTTGAAACATTTATAAACCTTAGATTTTGTTAGTTTAAATAATAATACATTTTTAATAAATTAAATTAAATCATAAGTTAAAGGAGTTTAACGTGCTGTAAAATAATTCAAATTAAAGAAAACATTAGTTAATTTAAAAAAACAGTTTTTTGTAATCAGACCTCTTTCATCCCTCGTTGACTGCTTAAAATATTTGGAAATAGACTGAATCTTTTTGGAAATATCAATGGATATGTGAGAACGTCCCCTATGTTCTGGACACTTCAAAGATAGTTTCTTGTTTCGCTTTTTTTTATGAAATTATGAATGTCCAAGTAATATTTGAAAAACATCTAGGATATAAGTCTCTCATGCTCTTGGACTCTACAGTCCAAGTTCTACAGTCTTCATATTTCAAAGTACTATTCTCCAGAATAAATTAAGGTCCTTTCTTATCTCTCATATTTCTTAAAAGAAAATTCCTGTTTTTTCAGTCTGACAATCGTATAAACTGCCGCTGTAATTGGAGGATCCAAGGTAACTAGCTTCCAGACGAGTAAAGAAATTGGAAAACAATGCAAGGCTTGCTAAAATTCATTGATTATTTGCGAACATTATATCAGAAACAGTATATTTATCAAGTGTTAATTAATAAAATAAATTCAAATTAATAAAACTTTTAAATATAATTTAATAAAATTAATATTTCAATATATTCACATTAATAAAAAAAAAACGAATTTGAAAAGCAGAATTCGAAAAATTTCTCTAGGCAGCGATAAGTAAGTGTTCTAAAGATTCGAGGTAATCAGTAAGTAATAATGAAAAGTCCATTACCGTGCTCTGTAATTGATTTGTCGCCTACTCTGTAAGTGATATTAAATCGTAGCATCTACCCCTGCATTCTTATTCAATAAGCAGTCTTAAAAATTTATATTTGTAATAGAAATACATCAACATAAATAAACGTAATGTGTATGTAGTAGTCAAAATTATATATTACACATTATATAGTTGAATAAATAAATAAAAGTTTACAATTTATTCGAAGTTTTTCCTCATTTCTTGGGCAGCTGAATTTATCGTTTTCTTGCGTATTATAAACGTTGCCTTAGCAAGAAATTCTGGCAGCTGAGATGAAATTATGTTTTAGATAACTCACAACCTAAAATGACAGAGAGATGAATAACTGTGCATTCATTACACGACGTCTTTCTTATATTATTTCAAATTATTTCGTAACGTCATTTTGCAGTTATAAAGTAAACTTTGTAATTAATAGCAAAGTCATCATTAAAAAAAGTTATGCTAAGTAAACCCTTGAAGTACATATCTACAACATTTTAATGAAGCGCTTTTAACCTTTTCTGTAGGTGCTTTTAATCTCAGCACGTGATATTTAGCTAGTGTTTCGGGATTAAAGGGATCAATGTTATAACACCATAAAATTGCAAATAGAATTCAAATAGATGGGAGATTCAATAATCAAACGACCGATATCCAAAATATTTAGCGTATATAGGTTGGTCATTTGGATTGCTTAAAAAATAAAAAAGAAAAAGAAAAAAAAAGGTGGTGAACTATGTGTCCTTCAGAAATGTTTGACGAAAACCACTTTGCTTTCTGTGACTGCTTTGCAGTGAAAAATCATCATTTTTAGTAAACCAGCAATAGATGGTGCTCGCATTAAAATCTTCACAATACAACAATATTTTCAATCAAGTTTTCGGCAAAGTGATTTTTTTTAAGGTTAATTTCAACCTTTTTTTTGAAGCCTTTTTTATTCAAGTTTTTCTTCGTCAGAGTGGAACTTAAAGCTATAGCTGTTTACATTGAAATCGTAGTTTAATTATTTTTTGCTTTAATATTAATCCATCAAAAAAAAAAACAATATAAGTAAAATAAGAATCGATAAATTGTTTATTTTCCATTTTCTTTGAAAAGACCTAGCTTTATTTTTATTATAATATCTCATCTGAATCGTAACACAACTGATGGGTTTTTGAAACAAAGCTGGTAATAATCACAGTGCGAAACAATCTGCGTAGTTTGCACGTGTCTCGCCCTTGCACGTAAGTCATCCCTCTATTTTTGCGAAATAAAAATTCCTTAAGTAATATGTGATTTCTGTGTGAAATGAAGTCCAAGTATTGTGTCAAAGCTTTAGAATCAGTGAGTAATGCAATTGGAATGTGATCTTTTATATCCTTAACCTAGTACATAAATGAAAAGTAACGAAGAATTACAATAAATGCTAGATAAAGTGTAAGGCAAATAGTGTCTGTAGGTATTGTTTGCAAATTATAATGATTGAAGGAGATCATGGGATGGGTGTCTTGCTTTGCTGACTTGTAATGCGGAGATTTTGTAATTTAGGTCTCCGTGTAGGAGACCTAAATGCAGTATTTCATTTGAATTTTACTGAACGATACGATTTTGTTGATGTGCTTAGGAGTTTGCTTAGTATCTAATTACAACTGGTCTGTAATTAACTATTAGAATACAAATCTCATTAGTATTGAATGACAAATGACGTTTCAATTTGAATTCATCTATAAAGTTTTTAAATGATGGTGAATAATATGCATTGTCATGCTAACAGTATCTGGTCATTCCATTTAAAATTACACAATATATATTGAATATATTGAATATATTGACTGCATGACCATTTCAGGAAAATTTGATGTTTTACTCACTTGTTCCCTATAGTATATTGATATATTAATATGTTGTGTGTTTATCTATATATTTATATAGATTATTCTTATTGATATATTTGTATTATACTCTATTATATTGAAATATAAATTATATTGATCAATAAACTGCTGATAATTTTACAACAGTCATAAAAAATTACATATTTTTGTCAAAATTGTATCATTAAAAACACTTGATTTTTTTAGCACGACGCGTAAAGGAGTTACACCAGAAAAGAACTTTAAATTTATATCTCAGTTAGATACCTATTACAACTTGATTTCGTGTAAGTTTCAGGGTTTCTGCAGCTACCTACCAGAGATATAAAGTCCTAAATATTGCGTTTTTTGCAATTTTGCAACATTATGGACATCATCACAAGAGAAGGTTAAAATAATTATAAGGGCCGATTTTTTGACTGTATACTCTCTTAACACAGGCGAACTTATGATGTAAGTTTGAAGTCATACACTTTTCCCCTTCATACTATAATTTAAATCTGAAAATTGCATTTCTGAAGCCCACATTTGAGGCTTTAATTTTTGCTTTCCTGTTAAAGAAAGCTGCAAGGTTATTTGAAAGAAAAGACAGACCATTTCAATACCTGTAAATCGATTTTGAATTATATCTTTATCTCTTTCCTCTCTTTTAGCTCAAGAGATATTTGAGGTTTCATAAACGCTGATTTTGCCGAAATTGAGTATCGGACATGATGGAAAAATGGCCACCAGGGATAAACAAAAGGAAAAAAAAAATCACACCTGGTTTTGTTATGTATTTGTACAGGGGAAAAAGTCAGTAAAAAAATCATTTTTCTGAAAAGGTCATGCAACCATCATTGGATGATTTCAGATGGAATGGCCCTATCCGGACACCCTAAAATAAGTTTCATGTAGGCGGTAAGATCCTTTTGCAAGACAGTAACATATCTGATTTTAGATTTGTATTTTCAACGTTGATATGTTAGCAATGCAACTGTAAAGCACTCTTGTTTGTAGGTAGATCTGATGATAAGCAATTACGTAATTTTTAGGTCTGTTCACAAACACATCACACATCACAACAACACAACGTCATTTCTTTTCAGAAATTTCACGTGGGTTGTATTATACATCGAAATTTACTAGTTTCTTCTCTAGTCATCCTTTAAAGGCGTTTTTAAAAGAAAGAAAACGCCTTGGAGGGAGGGGGAGGGGTTGAGGGAGAGTCATAGACGTCTGATTTTTTTACACATGGTCACCTACTTTTTGATGCTGAACACAATGGTGAAGGTTTCATTCAAATATCTCTAAACGTTTGGCCGCTGAAGTGTGACATCCAGACAATAACGGTCCCCTAGCGGTTTTACAGGGAAGCTGTAATATGTGTATTGCTAATAATGGGTTGCTACACAGAAGGAAACCTGGTATTGTTTTAATTTCGTTATTATTATGAATGTGATTGTTGCTAATGCAAGAGGCTCAATTGTTGCCTTTAATGGCATTGTTGTGATTGTTGTAGAGCTGCATTATAAATGTAATTGTTGCGCATGCAAAAGACGCAATTGTGGCGACCTGCGGAAAAACAAGATGCTGATGCAAAGCGAGAGCTTGCGTAAAGAACGGTCTCGCTCGAAGTTAGAGACAACAGACAAACAACGAGAACGAAATGCTGAAGCATATCGCCGACTACGATCTGATCGCTTCTGATAAATTTTGTTTATAAAATTGTGCATATTATGGGGCCACTTTGCTTTTGACACTGTCTAAAAGCTTTAATTATCTTTGTTAATTTTTTTTATTATAAGTGCTTGGAAGTATCGATAGTATGAACTGAATGTCTCAGATTTGTTTAGACTATTGTTAAAAACAACTCCATTGATTCGTGCTTTCTTCCGTTAGGTAACAATAACGACAAATTTTGATTGGAATTATTCATTGTTATCCCGACTCAACAGAAAAAAATGTTTACGTCATTATCAATATCATTTGCCTGGCAAACTGTCCACAGAAATTTGAGTCTCTATCTGGAGCTAGAACATGCTCTGTGTTGCATATCTACCGCGTTAAGCATAATGTCCAAAGGTCAACCACCCTGAGATTTGTGAATGGTAATTGTTAATAATAATTTAATAATAAAGTTTGATATTCAGTCATCCGAAGTCAAGGTTAGTTTTAGCTGAAAAGCCCAAAATCACAACTTTGAAATCGCATCCTACTTCTCAGCTCCGCCACCTTAAAACTCGTGAACAGTTGTCGACTTTATTGTTACTTATTTGTAGTTACACCATTGCCCTATAAGCTTTACAGAGTTTGTGGTAAAAGTTGAAAAAAAACAACGTCAGAATAAGAATTTGAAGATAGCACAACATCAAAAGATTGAAATTTCTATCGGCCGCCATTTTAGAATAGTTGATCCGATTTGTCTGAATTACAATACCAGCCGAGAGCTTCTTGGTATCTATCACCAATTAAAGGTTTAACTCATAAGCTAACAATTTACGGCAGTTATCCATGTCACAACTTTCATGTTATGCTCCAATTCGAAGACCTGCCCAATAAAAACCCGTGAAGAGATTTCGAATTTTTTGATGCTTATTTGTAGTTCAACCACTGCCCTAAACGCTCTAAAACGTTTGTAGCAAAAAATAAATACAACGTGACTATTGGGTTTTGAAGATAGAAAAAATCGTCAATAAAAATATATTGACTGTCCGCCACTTTACTAGGTACATCCCACCTGTGCGCATGAATATCTGGACACATCGTGTCTCACAATAATTCTTCAAGCCGGTGGGGGCAGTGTCTTGCTGTAGGAGATGTTTTCCTGGGAGACGTTGGGTCCATTGATACCTGTGGAGGTAAGTCAGGATGCTAGAGCGTACCTAAACATTGTAGCTGACGAATTACAACCGTACATGCTAAAAGTTTATCCATATGCAGATGGCTGGTAATGCGCCGGTGCACAAAGCCCGCATCACTATGGGATGGCTTGAGGAACATGACGATGACTTTTACTTGCTGCAGTGGCCCGCTCAGTCCCCGGGATGTTTATCCCCTGGGAAAATTTGTGGGATGAGCTGGAACGGGCTGTTCGCTCCAGGCTTACACCTCCATCAAATATTCAGGAACCACGTGATACACTCATGTCTGCATAGAACACAATACCTCAACAACGTTTTCAGCATATTGTGGAATTCACGCTGTTTAAGGGCTAAAGGAGGCCCAACACGCTACTAGGTAGATGTAACCTATAAAGTGGCCGCACAGTATATCTATATATATATATAGATCGTAAGAAGAAGAATTTGAATGACATATATATTCGTGTTCTATGACCCCTCATCGGTGTTGATCACAAGATCTCGTGGTCATCTTTTAAGGTACGGGAGATCGCAGTAGTAATAGCGATAATAATCGATAATAAACCGGAGAGATAACTTACGTTAAAAAATGGAACGGGTTATGATAGCCTTAGCAGTTCAGGAAAAAACAAACAAACAAAAAAACAAAACCATTGTGTTCTTTTTTTCCGGATTGCAGAGGAGGTTACAAATACATAAACAAAAAAAATCGAGAATTCTTCCATTTTCGGAGAGGCAGCGGGGTTTACAGTTCTTTAACCTCCCTCGGTTCATCAATCATTTGAACAGCCTTTTCTGGTATGGGATTTTATAAATGGTTTATTTAGTTTCATTCAAAACAATCCAGTTCCAATTATTAATTTGCTCAAATTACATAACGAATGGATAATTATATATCTATCTCTTTAATTACAAGTTCCTATCTTAATTGCGGTTTATTACCAAAAATTGGATTTTCTTGTTCTATCCTTTCCAGAATCAGTTTCTAAATAATGAAAAAAAAATTGCGAAATTTCATTGGACAAGTTATATTTAAGATGGAAAATTGAAGAAAAACAAATAAGAGATTATTTCTTGTAGGCCTACATTATTTTTTGTCTACATATTTTTTTTTGAAAGCAAGTTTACCGTCTGTAATTACTCATAAATGGAGAGAGAAATTCGCCAACCGGACAATAAATATGCCTTCGCACATTGAGCCAACATCAACGGGAATTCTGTACAGCTGTTTCATCC